>JAKSZP010009817.1:0-49925 GCA_022478985.1 Massospora cicadina
TGTAGGCCCAGGTGGTCCTTGTTGACCTGCAGATCCTTGAGGACCTCGTTCACCAGGGGGTCCTGGGGTCACCAAAGGAGAACTAGGTGGTCCCAGAGGTCCAGGAGGACCAACAGGAACGGGTCCGCCATCTATAATAGTATCTAAATTTTTGGACAAGTTGTTAAAGTAGCCCGTTGAGTTCACCAAAGCGTTCCTCATGTTGGGCCTGCAATTGTCCAAGTTGTTTAGTAATAACATCTTCAAGGGTAGTGATTTGGTGTTAAATAGAATTAGCGACATTACTAACATAAAGAGATACTTCTTGGCCAATGTAACCCACAACTCCATTGTCAATTCTCACCAGATGGTTATGTATATCATTGATTTCCCTTCTATTATTGAGTATGGCTTCCCAAATATCCTGACCAAAGTTAGAAGCCATCTCATAGAAAGAGGATAACTGAGAATGAAATTGTTGCACCAGGGTCAACTGGCGTCGGATCTCAAGATGATGTAACCCCAAAATCTAGAGTATGTGATGAATGGCAGGATGCATGTACTGCTGGAGGTACTGCTCTGTTCTAGTCAAAACTGACTTCGGTATGTTGTAAAATCGCTCTGTTATATAAGTCCATCATATTAGCTGCAACCTTAGATGCTCGGTCTCAGTTAGGATGGGCACCAGGCTGGATAGCCCCCCTTATTAAGCCTTTGACCGTTTCTTCCACATCTGCATATTGAAATTAATAATTATCTTGGTCAGGGCCCTCAATGGCCAAGTACATAGATGCTTGAAATTAAAGATCACTGATATTAGCAGAAGGCATCTCATGCCAGTTGGAGTGTACCCATTGGGTGATACTCATTGATTCCTCAGAAGAGGGGCTTTCTTCTCTAGACATATTAATTGTCGTGAAAGTATGTTTTCACCATGTAGCTTCAGAAGCAGACCTAGCAGGGAGCACCAGAATTGGAATTTTGTTAGAAATTGCAATATTCAGGCGCTACAAAGGCTATGAAGTTATTAGTTTTGTGGCTCTAGCGAAGATAGAAACAAGGCAACAAAGTTATTATTTCCATTGCAATAATAGATCTTCAATCAGTGATACAGAACTATGTTATGAATAGACCAAAATTGAGCTACGCGAGGCAAAAAAGTGGTACTTTATTAGGTAGAAATGAGGGATATTTATAGGGGTAGATTTGGTGGTTATTTGTGAGGATTTTTGTTCTTCAACCGAGGTAAAATATTTCCTAATAGATGACCGATATTGCTGATTATTATTACTATACTTATGATGGTCAGATCTGATAAGTTTCTTATTAGATGAGATTGACCTTTTTGTGGGATGTTTTGCCCCTTCAGATTGCTTAGCCTCATCCTTCAGAGGAGGCCAATAACTAAAAGGGTTGATCATCAGTATATCCGAGAATTGGAATTCCCCAATGGGGTTTTTACAATCTCATCATACTGAGACACCAAATCTTGATTTTGGTTATTTTTGGTCATAGCAGTTGAATTCCAAACAGATTTATAGTGCTATGGTTCCCATTATTCAAGAAGATGCGGCAATATTGCAGATTGTCAACTATTTACACCATTTATCTGTCACTTTTAGTTTTTCCTATGTGGAACGTAAAGCCCCTGCAACCTTTATAATTTATTGGGGAAATAGACAACAATGATTTGGCTATAATCTGTTGGCTAATATGGGGGCACTCAACCCTTTGAGGCTCCTTTCCACCCTCTCTATGGTCACTCAGCTTGTCCTTGGTCAAATTACAATCCCTTGGTTAATTTCTGACCTGGATTTTGGGGTGCTGCAGATATGTGATCCATATATTAACGCTTGCTTCTCTTGCAGCTAAAGAGGTCATTATGCAGCTAACTGCCATGGCAACCCGCTTGCTATACAGTAACACCAGCCCTGACTAAATAGGGAAAAGTTTGAGCTGAGTAGAGATTGTGTGCTCTAACTCCACTGATTCAAACATATTTGTCCCCTGATAATTCTAATGAGTCTCTTTGTGTAGGGCCAAAGACTCACCCTGACAATTTCTTATACCAACAGTCCTTTAGTGATTCCTCTGACTTCCCCCTGAAGGGAGATATGAAGAATACAGATCTGCAATTCCATCAAGAAGTACCAAAATTGTACGCCTGACAAATTTTTGAGCGTACCGTTGTGGTTGAAGCCAGACCCTCCATGGTTGTGGCTGCATTAGAGGAGTGAATGCCTCAATGTCAATAGAGAGAAATGTTCAGGAGTATACTCATGTTGGCATTAGTATCATCACTTTTCTTGATAACAAAAGGCCCTTGGATGTTCATGTGATAAACACCAACAGTTCTTTTTCAGAGTGTACATACTGTGATATCTATTTAGGAACTACTAAATTCAAGCAATTATAGATACTGGCGCCCCCCTTTTATAATAACTACTCAGCTAGTGGCTAAGCTTCTGTGAAGCCTGATGTGAAACATTGAATAGTGTATGGGACTGCTGGGGCACAATGCACTGTGTCAAAGGCGCATACAGTGCGTTGCCTCTGAGGTTCAGGTCAGTTGGCATATCTTATCCAGCTGTGGCTTTTCATAATAATATTATGATATGCTAAACGGGGGCTACATTCATGCGGCAATTTGGGGCAGTGATTGACATGGCGGAGGAAACCTTCAATATTTTGGGGCAACAGACCTCATCTATTTTACTTCCAGCGGAGTCCCAAAAAGGCCCCATTTACTCTATAAAATTAATCTCACTTATAGTGATGGTGTGATTCCTGTTCACTATTGGCAAATAAGCGGAGGATCAGAGCTCTTCCTAACCAAATTTATGAATAAAACTTTATTCCGCTACATGCTGTGACCACCTTAAAAATACCTTTCCGGGCATCAGGACATAGTAGGGACAGAGCTCAATAGAAATCCCCTAAAAGTCTATATGGTGAAATTATGGGGCCCTATCAGCAATCGCGGCTTAAACCCCACATGGCTCCTGAACTACCGTTACCAGGGCATGGAGAAGTGAAGGTATTAGTAGCAAACCTACAGGAGGAGCCTATGGTTGTTCAAAGGCACCAAGAGGTGGCTTTTTGAAACTGACTCCTATTGATAAAGTTCACTGTATTCATGCTTTGGTTCTTGGAATAACCTCATCCTACCTGTAAAAGCCTCATCCAACGTAATAACAGTGATTATGAATGAGGCTCTAACTAGGCTGTCATAAGAACCATAAGTTAGGGTGATGGAACTGTTTGAAAAATACTGAGGCATTTTTGCATTTGATGACCATGATTTGGGATGTGCCTGCAGGGTGGTTCATTGGCTGGATATGGAAGTGCACCCCCCTTTGGTCACGGCCTATCCATCAATTGAAAGTAGCAGAAGAAGTTGTTTCTGAGAAGGTAAATAAATTGATTAAACAGGGAATTTTGGTGCCATCCAAGCGCCCCTGGGCGCTACTAGTGTAAATTGTTAATAAGAAGGACGGAATTAACCAGGTAGTAATTGACTAATGGAAGCTTAAAAACATCACAAAAAGATTTGTATCCACCCCCACAAATCAATGGTGCTTTAGATCAGCTGGATGGTGCAAACTATCTCTTGTATATGAACTTGATATCAGGGTACTGGAAAATCGAGTTGCTGGTGGCATAATGGGAGAAATGCGCCATAATCATTTTGAAGGGGTTGTTCCAACCCACACATATGCCTCATGGTTATTAAACGCCCTGGCTACGTTCCAGTGGGCAATGGACACCATCTTGGGTGACTCAAGTTGTCCTGCGTTATAATCTACCTTGATGATATCAACGTGTTCTCATTGACGTTCACAGAGCATTTAGACCACTTAGATCAAGTGTTCCTCAGACTTGCTGATGCTAAAATAAAAATCAAAACTTGAAAGTGCCACTTTTTTAAGGATAAATTGGAATACTCATGTTTATGGTAAACTCCAGAAACTTTGCCCTCAGTCGGCAAAGATAAGAGCTATACATAAGATGACTCAACCAGGTAACAATCAGGATATCCAGTTGTTTTTGAGGATAGTCGGGTACTATTAATGGTTCATCCCTACCTTCAGCTGTATTCAGGCTCTATTCTTTGAGATATTAAAAACGCCACCTTTGACTGGACTGAGCGTTGCCAAAACGCTTTTAATGTTTTATGGACTGCATTGTCTAGTGCGCCAGTATGTAATACCTTAATTTCAAGGATGAATTTATTGTGAAAATGGACGCTTCTATTTCCGCCATAGGGTCGGTATTATCCCAGAAGGATGATGACGATGTTGAGCATCCATTTGCCTATTGTAGTTGGAGCTTAAACTTCCATGAACGGAATTACACCGTGACTGGGTGGGAGTGCTTAGCTGTAATCTATACATATATGCTTTTCTGAGTATACCTTCATGGAGTGATATTTTAAGGTTGCGATGGACCACTAATTATTGCGTTGGTTACAGAATCTTTGTGAGCCAGAGGGGAGCCTTGATAGATGGGCCCTCAAGCTGAAGGCCTAAGTTTTGAAATACTCTATCATCCTGGCGAAAAGCATTAAGATGCTGAATGCTTAACTCAGCTAACTACAATTGCAGTAATGGCAATCTTGGGCGATTTGCTAAATGGAAAATGGTTATAGGTAGATTTACAGATGAACCAATGCAAGTTATTTGGGCACTAGATGGGGTGATGACTTATACGGCTAGAAGATAGGGAGCTATAAAAGCGGACTGGTAACATTTTGCTAAGTTTTCTGAAACCCTCTGCTTGACTGTACATTATTTTGAGCGTGCACAAGGCGGTAAGTCATGAAGGGTTATGAAAGATGTTAGAGTCATTGTGACCTCAGTACTATTGGGAAAGCATGCACTTTGATGTGCTTGAGAATATTTCATGCTGCCACCAGTGCCAAGTGGAAAAGCCTTTCTGCCAGAAGTCTTCTTGTCAGCTGGTGAAACCTCATTTTGCCTGGCACACGGTATCCTTTGACGTTATTTGCCTTTGCCAATGGGAGCAAACCAGTCTAAGTATATTCTGGTGGCAATCAACCACTTGACCTGGTTGGTTGAGGCATGGGCAATATGGGATCTGGGGGCAGTAACTGTGTCTAAGTTCATAATGGAATGTATAATCAGTGATACGGCTGCTCTCAGTTCATCCTTACTGACAGTGGAACCAATTTCACCTCCCACATTATAAATAAGCTAAACGAAATGATGGCCATCCATGGGATTCTAATGACTCCGTATTACCCTTAATCCAATGAAATGGTCAAACAGGTTAATGGGACCCTAGTGAACATACTCCAGAAGTTGGTAACAGATAGACCCTCTGAAAGGAGTATCCTTCTTCCACCTCCATCTTTGCCTACAATATTAGCTACCACTTGTTGACGGGAAAGAGCTCCTTCAGTTGCTCTATGGACGGCATTCTGCCCTGCCTGCACTTCTCTATGACTGTGTAGAAGATACTGGTGGAGTGGACCCATAACGCTATCTAACATTTCTGACAAATATTTGATTAGGCTGCAAATGAAATCATACTTCTTTAGTTTGGCTAAGAAAATCAAAACCAGACTTGTGAACAGGTACAGCGTAGTGGGCTAGGAAAGTTCAAGGAAGGAAAGATGGTCTTATTCCACAATCAGAATTGGTTTTGGAGAAAACATAAACTAGCTAGTATCAAAAACTTTTCTCTCTCGTTGCAATCACCTTTGAAACTTATTCAATTCAAGTCTGATTCTAGTTTAATAATCTCACAGAGGAGATTAGTCTGCGCCCATGTCAGGGAGCAGTTGGGCAATTAAGGTAAGAGGAGCAGGTGGTAGGCCCACGGCCTCAAACGTTTGAAAACGCCCCAGAGAAACCGGCAGAATAGAAAAAAATATAAAAAACTGGCGGTCACTATTTCCCCAGAAATTCTCACTTGGCAAGTGTAATGCAACCAGTACATCAACACGCCGCACTCCCAACCACTCTCATCGGTGGAATATGGAGTCCATGTGTTTCTGGACATCCAACAAACAGCTCTATGGGAAAATTTTGTGGGGATGCGCACACTTTTTTCCTGACCGCAGTGTACATCGCACCTCACTCCATGTCACATGGTTGACTGGACCTCAGTTTCAAAAACAAGGAGGCAGCAGATGAAGCTACTGCAGTGCGCATAGTGATTGACCTCCCCAAAGGGCAACGGGTCATCAAAACGAAATGCACCAGATGGATAAAATCCAACCAAATTTTCCTCACGTTTGACTTTTTGCCTACTACGGTAAAAGTGCCATTTTGGAGCAGCACCAGAAAGATGGTCTCACCGTTTATGGCGAAATACAATCTTTTGAGATGCAACACTTTACACTGATGCCACACTTATGCACTGGCAAAGCCAACGCAGCTCTGACCCCAACTGAGGAGATCGTGAAGGACCTAACCCAGATCCCACACTCCAAATATATCAATATTGAAGGGCATACCACCCACCCTTTCTGGATAACCGTGGACAGCGCGCCCCCCATCTGCACCCACTGTGATGCGTTCGGCCATAAGGCACATGCATGCCACACCAAGGAGGGAATCACATTCCAAGATCACCCCTCAGCGGCCATGGCCAGTGGAGAGGCGCACTACAAACCAACTGCAAGCACCAAAGAGGCTTTCTCGTGGGGAGCACAAGGATGCTACCTACTGATAAAACCTATTTCCCTGCAAGAGCAGAAGATGGCCAAGCAGGCCTGCAGGGCCACGGCCAAGGAAGCAGCCAAAGCCACCACCGCTATACCACACTCCCAACGCCAGGAGGACATCAAAACCTTTGCAGTGGAAGCAACTCATGAATCCATCAACCAATCAGATTGGGAAGCCCATGCTAATTGGGCCACCCAATCTGAGGATCTGATGGGTGACTCAATTTCACCCGATCTTTGCAACCAAGCTCCAGTCAAAACTGATTTGGGGTCCAACCTACCTGCAAAATTTTTTTTGACCCAATCATTGGTGCACCAAACTCATCTGCACTGCAAAAAATTTGTTTGATGGGGAAACAAAAAGTGAAGGCAAAAGCCAACGTGAACCTTTCTGCTAAAATCAACAAATCTCCAATAGCGTTGCTGCAAACACCCGCGCTGCCATGAAGGCCCATGGGGATCTAGAGGAGGCTAGTGGGCCTGGGTGCCCACCCCCTCGCACCTAAGGTGCAATGAGGGAAACCTTCACTTTAGGGACGTTGAATATCGCCAGACTCAAGGCCTCGCCATCCCGGGCTAGAAAACTGAATTTTTTACAAAAAATTTACCTGTGGATATCCTGGCCATCCAGGAGTCCCACTGTCCACGAGGTTCCGAGGATGCTTGAAAACCATGCTCCTCCCATCCAAATTATTTTGGTCAGAGCACTTTGGGGTGCTAGTTCAGAAAAACAATTTTTTCAAATTTTTATCATCAGAATCCTTCCTCAGTAGCTGAGTCCACATTGTCACTTTCTCGTGGGCTGACGTGGCACATGCTATCATCAACATCTATGGCCCAACCTGTGCATGAGAACGTCAGGAATTTTTCTTGTCAGTCAAATCCCTCCCGTTACCCCTAGACCCTTTCATAGTCATCAATATGAACTGTTGGCTAAACACTAACAGACCATTGGCCTTCCTCCTCCAACGCCCCCAGGGTCACGTAGAACTTCGCTTTCTAAAGGCCACCCTTGGGTTGATGGATGCACTGCCACGGCGAGCCCCACTGCTCAAAAACATGATGTGACCCCACATCCCCAACAGCCAATTAAGGTCCATGACCCACATAGACCTTATCCTTACACCGGCGGAATTCCAACCTCACATTTCCCACTTCCAAACAATGAAAATTGAATTCTCCAACCACCGGTTGCCCTTGATAACCTACCACCTACCTGTCACAGTGGCTAAGGCCCCACATTGGTGCAAACTCCGCCCTCCTGAACTTGCGTCGCCAGGATTTTCCACTTGGGTGGAAGCAGCAACTTTGGCAAAAGAGTTTGTTACACCGTTTTGCATGGACCCCATCTCCACATGGGCAGCCTTCAAAGAGGATACCATCCGCCACTCTCACCACCTCTCCTCCCAACGCTCACGAGCCACATCAGCTGTCATCTCGCGCGCTCTGACAGAGTTGGCACACCTGGAGTCCAACATCCCAGCCACAGGATACAGCCCTGAATGGGGCTGGAAGTGGGCGAAGGCAGCTTCCCACCTCAACGCGCTCAAAAGGCAACACAAACATTGGGTTTGTGTTTAGTACAGGGCCAAACGCATTACAGAGGGCAATAAGTGCACCGCATATTTTTTTTAACAAAAGTTTTTTGCACCACGCCAGAGCGTGGCCTGCACACAGGTGTGAAGATTAGATGATTTCATCACGGATACACCAGCCAAAGTGGCAATTGAAATACAAAAGTATTACTCTGAGTTATACTGATCCAATACAATTCAGCTGGCTGAAGTGGCAGAATTTCTCGACTGAACCCACATCTGCACCATTTCCCAATACCCAGAAATAATGAATTTGATTACTCCAAACGAACTATGGACAGCCATCCGCAGTACACCAAACCAGAAATGGCCAGGCCCAGATGGCATTCCATATGAAAACTATAAAAAGTACTTCAAATATATATCCCTACTACTGCTTGCCTCACTTAACCAAAGCCTTTTGGAAACGCGCCTCCTTCTAGGAGGACAAGAGGCCTTCACCATCACACTCTTCAAGAAAGGGGACAATCTAGACTTAGCCAACTGGCACCCCATTTCTTTAACTAACACGGATACAAAAAATTTAACAAAAATCATGGCTAACCATTTAGGGATTGTAGCTTCTGCCACCATCTCCCCAGAACAATTTGGTTTCATACCCAGAATGTCGATTTGGGACAATGTGCACTCTGTGGCTAACGCATGACAGTCCACAGCCTCTGGGGCACTTGTATTCTTGGACCAACAGAAGGACTATGATTGAGTAAACTGGGAATACCTCAGGGCCTGCCTCCATCAATTCCGCGTACCTCCTCGCTTCAGCAACTGGGTGATGCTGCTCACAGAATCTGCAACAATGGCAGTGCGTGGCCCTGGCTTCCTAACAGAAGTAGTCCACCCTCAAAGGGGCTTGTGACAAGGTGACCCCCTTAGCCCACTCTTATACAACTTCGCCTTGACCACTACTTCGAACGCGAATGCCCAACTCACTGGGGTCCATGTGCCAGGCCAAGCCCCAGTCAAGATGATGGCGTTTGCAGACAACTGTGTGGTTGGGGTGTCTAATAATAAAGATGCACGCGCACTTGAAGCTCTCATCCAGGAGTATTCCCGGGTATGTAATGCTGCACTGAACGCCTCCAAAACTGAAATCATCCTCCTTGGTCAGTACCAAACCTTCTGGGCCCCAGCGACCAGTGCCCAGCCCAGCCCATCTGCTCGCACACGTGCTCGCCCTCCCAGAACACCCCACACCACCCCACTGGTGCTCCCCTTCATGCCACGCCCTACCATAGGGCCGGTCTGCCATCTGGGCATGTGGGTGGAGGCAGGCGGGTATGCATCAGCAGTAATGGAGAGTCATATTCTAGACAACGTGATGAAGCGCATCGCCTCCCTCAGAGCCCGCCCTACTTCCCTTACTGGCAGGGTTGTTTTAGCCAACTCTATGCTCCTCTCCAAAGTCTGGTTTGGAGCCCACGCCATCCCCTTCTCCCCAAGCTTTTTAAATACTTGTATGCCCTGCTGCAAGAATGGATTTGGTCAGGCCGCCCACCACCAGTACGGCTAGAGGTCATGTTTGGCCCTCATCATCATGGAGGCATGGGCCTGCTTGACTTCAAGGCCCATGCTGCCAAGATCCTGGGCACCTTGATTGCGGCCATCACCGCCCCTACGCTCCACTCCCAACACTGGTCCCACGCGGCCCGCTCCAACTTCTCCTGCACCTTGGGCCTTAACCATCCATCGAACCCTCACTCCCTGATGAAATACCTGGCTTCACACCCATCGGCCACAGGTCCTCACGGGACTAAAACCCACTACAAAATAATCCTCCTCTCCATGCGGAGCGCTGAGTGGAGATTTCGTATTAGCAGACACACAACCCAGAGAAGCCGCCCCTCTCCTCAGTTCACACAAGAGGTACAGGGGCTACCCATCCAAGATGGCGTGATCCCCACACGGCCCCATGTCCTATCCAGGGTGGACTACATGGACATGATGGATATCCCTTACTCCATTGAGACCCAAAAAACTATTTGGAAATATGCACACCATCCTCTGTTGCAGCCTCAAATCCGTTCCCATGTGTGGCGCTGCCTGAGGTGAGTGTACCATACGGCTGAGCGCTCTAACGCTTTACACTCATCCTGCGTCGTGTGTGGCCAGTATGGAACGCTGTTCCACCGCCTATAGAAGTGTCCTACCTCTAAAGTGATATGGCGCGAAGTTTAACGTCTGCTGGGCCAGGATCAAACACATCTCTTCAGTCTGTCAAGAAATATGTTTGCTTTATCAATGGCCTCCCCCCTTCCACCCTCCCTCCGTGCTCTGGTGGTTGTAATCGCCATGTGGACTATCCACACGATTATCTTGGATGCCATCACAGGCTCCACCCCCACCCTCCCAGAAGCTGTTTACAGATTCCGGTCTCATTTGGTGGACCACTTTCAGGTGTGGATATTTGGATACCTCCCACCACGTCACTGACAGCTGGTCTCCTCCTGGTTTCCAGTTTGGTTCATCAACTCAGACCCTTTCCTCCACACGTATTCAATTGAGGCTACGGCCCCTTCGCATGTTCCCTCCCCCTCCCCATAAGTGGCGTTCCCGCTGGCAACAAGAGATAGCTTTGCTTCTCAGGGGTGCCTTCCATGTTCTAATTTTTGTTTCCTTTGGGTCAAATTCAGAAGTGCCCGTCCCATGGTCAGCCTTCCTCGCAATAAATTTAAATTTAAAGTTTAAAATAAACTAGCTAGTATCTGGACTGGGCCTTTTGAGATAATAGAGAAAACTGGGTTGGATGCCTACACTATCAAAGACCCATAAAGTGTTAAATCATCAACCAAGTGCGTGCTAAGTTCCTTAGGGCATATGAACAACAATTTAGTTTTAATTAAAAAAAGATCCAAAAAAGAAATTAAATAAGATAGAACAACATAATTTAAATAATGAAATATAATAAGGGCTTATGTGTTATTAGGAATTATTTCAAGTGTACTTCCATTAGGACGTCTTTGGATCCCCTTACTTTCTCAGATTTTTGCAATGCAGCTTGTGCTTTGCTCAGTGGGATTCACGTTTTTTCTTTTTTCTCTGTTTCTAGGGCAGCTCAGATTCACCGAACCCTTCTCAGGTTGGTGGTGGTGGATGTTAGACATTCTCCTTCTCAACTTTTGAAAAAGAATGTTGGAGGTAATAATGCCCCCAAATCCACTACTACAATCAGCCAATTACATGTTCAATCTTCTAACTGTACTATGGTTAATGAGGATTTGAATGCCATCGGCCAAAAGACCCTGGTGGATTCTTGGTGGAACCCTACCCATTGGGAAAACCTGTTTGATAATCAAAATCCGCTTATTAAGGTAAAAACTGATAGTAGGATTGCTCCAACTCCTCGGCAAAATTCGGGGCATCCATCACATGGTTTCCCCTCAGCCACATCCCGTTCCATACCAGTTCCACACAGGTTTGTTCTTCCCCAAAGTGAGAAGATTTTACCCGCCGGTGATTGGGTGCAATTTATCAAATCATTACCACTTGGGTTTGTTTTGCCTCAGAAAATTTACCTCGTTCTGATAGGCCAAAAACCTATATTTCCTAATTTGGACAACTAAGCTTTTTAATATACTATAGCCCTAAATTCACAAGACCCCAAGAATCAAACTAGTTTAAATAGGAAATACTAGGATTGAATAGGAGAGTTCTTTTGGCTTGCCCCACTGAAATAAAAAAAAGCATAAAAAACTTTAACAAAGTGTTCATTATTACTTTTATTCTAAAGGTAAGTTTTATATATTTTAAGAAATATTTGTGGCATATGTCGGTGGATCCCACAAACTGGTGCTCACTACAGGGGCTCACCCTGTATACTTCAATAAAGTATAAAAGCAATGGAGAGTGTCACCCATTGGGTGCAAAATGGAGAAGGAGCTGAAGATGATGATTGGATGGACAGCCCTACCACTTTGACATTTGAAGAAGAACGATTTGAGCGCATATTAATACCTGAGTCTCAAAGCATCACTTGGCCAGCCACCAAAGCCATGAGGGATCTTACCCATGGCATCCTTAACCCTGGCGACATTGCATCCCACAAATGAGCGTCGTTGGTAGAGGAACGCCACTTGTTTCTTTATGAGACTAGTGCCCTCCCAGAGACCTACAGCCAGATCACAAATTTGACCACCTATGTACGCAAGTTTGCTCACCCCGCTTTGGTCCACATGATGCATCTCTTAGCCAGCCATCACGAAGAGCTTCATCAACACCTAGATACCCATGCAGCTCTGAATTTAGCCTATGATAAGTTGTACCAACTGACCTCTGAACACCTTGGAGCAGTCAGATCTGGTGTGGAAGCTAATCGCAACTTCATCATTCAGCTACATGACTGACTTGCTACCATGGACACTGGGATTGTGAAGTATGTTGAGGAGGCCATGAAGATCTTTAGGGATGAACTGAACACTTCCACCGCTAGCACTCTCTCATTGCTGGAGGAGTTTGCTAAAGAACTCGAAAAGCACAATGAGCAAATGCACTGGGACCTTCTAGCCCCCATCTCCACCCCTCAAGTTGAATATGAACAGCATGTGGCCATGGTGGAGCGACAGTTAACCCATGCCTTTTCACGTGTTGATGAGCTCAAACGCCGTTTGTTGCTTGAACCATCTAGCGCCACCTCCACCCTTGCGGCAAAAGTTGTTCAGCTAGAAAAGGAGCTAGCTCTTAAAGCTTCATTTGAAAATACCAAATATTTGGCGAGTCACCTGAATGAAAGTGAATCTGAAGCAAAAGTGATAAAAGCCACGCTGGAAAGCCCTGTGTTGTTGAAGGAAGTATTTAGTCAATTAATGCAGGTCGAGCAGAAGTATGAGCAGATTAAGGATGGAGTACAAGGCCCAATCTTTCACCCTCGTGACAATGAAGGGTGTAAACAAATGAAAGAAGAGTTGCAGAAACGCGTGGAAGCTGTGGAAGCTGCTCAAACAAATCTAAGCTCACTGATGTCACAACTCTGCTTCCAAGTCAATGCTTTGGAGAGCTGAGTGGAAGATCTTGAAATTCACAAACTGGGGATTGAAGCTCGACTGAGACTATGTGAATTCTGGGCCTCAAGAAGCCCTCTTCAAAATGAAAACCCAGCTTGAAGCCATGCAAGACCAGTTTGATCGCCTTTTGTGCACCTTTGACCAGTTAAACTATCGCTCTGAAACTCCAGAAACAGAAGCTCCAGCTATTCATACCCTTACTAGGAATGACTTTAGTTCATTCAAACCGACATTCAAAGACAAGTTTATCCCTGGCGAGGGTAGCATTGCTTCGTTTTTATACGTTTATAAAGCAGCTATAGAAGGGGAGACTGATTGTCAGAAAGCCAAACATATTCTTTCCTGTTTGGGCCGCATGGCACAGGAGGTGATGGTCTCACATATTGATGCTCTTAGCACCTGGTCCGAGGTTATAGAGGCTCTCATAAACACGTTTAGCTCAAAACAGGCTTTAAGCACGAAAAAGCAAGCCTTTATGCGTATGAGCATTCAAAAAGGGGAGTCATTGGTCGCCTTTGTGGAATGATTCTATATGGAAGCGCAGACGTTGTTAACTTCTAAGATGTTGACCTTGGATGACGCTGTAGCCGCTGTTTTGACTGGAGTGGCCTCTCACCCTCCTTTGGCGTTTCACATCACTCTCTTTTAAATGTTATTTCTGTACTGTTCAAGATATCAAGGAGGCGTTAAAAGATGTAGCTAACTTCCATAAGCCCAAAGTTTCTTGCGGAGCAGTATCCCGCCCTCACGTTTTAACCATTGAGGATCAAAACTCCAAAGCAAAACATCCTGAACGCCCTCAGTGCGAATAGTGCTACAAGTTCAGACATATGGTGGCTGTGTGCTGGAAAAAGAAAGCTGATGCGGAGAAACAGGAGCAGGGAAAAGAAATGTTGGCGTAGGGAGAGGTGCACCTATTGCTGACAAATTTCAGGTGCCTGGCTCATATAAACAAATTATGCCAATACCTCATGTTACCAATACCCCTGTGGATGATTATGAGGGGGGTATGGATGAGGTTGGCTATTTCGTTGTAGGAGTACCCGCTGAAGTGGAAGTCCCCAATCGCTTGAACGCTGGAGGAGTAGATGAGGCCATTATACCTGAAGAGACGTATCTCTGCCAAATTCTAGGAGAGCCGGCCATTATTGACACTGCCAGTGATGTGGATGAGGTCTTGTCTAACCTTATTCGCCCTTTCCAGCATGGCCATACCATGCAGTCCATCCTGGAAAATTATCCCGAGATTGCGCACAAATTAATTTCCACTTTCCATCTCAAGGAGGTCTTAGCGCTATTGCCAAATTTTGGGGGGATACTTACAAAGGTCAAAGTGGTTATCCAAAAAGTTTGGGTGATGGCCATCCTAGATACAGACTTCCTGGTGAACGTAATCTCCTCCAAGTTGATGAAAAAGATCAAACTTGCGCCTGACTTGGAGTACAACCAAGAATTTGGAACTGCTGGTCCCTAAATCACTTGCGCACTTGGCACTTACTCGTCCCTTCCCATTCATATTAGAAGCTTATTCTATCAGCCCCCGCGGTGGCTTTGGATAACAACGCCTATGATATGCTCATAGGTACTCATTTTATAATTAAATATGAAGGTATTATCAATATGAAGAAGGGGTTCCTATCATTGCTCAATTATGAGGTCCCTTTAGTTCTAGCCAATAAAAAACCCAGTAAGAAGGAATACTCTTGCATAGTTGAGTACCCACTTTCCGCTTTATCTATACATTATACCACCTCTGGACGAAATACAAAGAAATTTCCTGATTCAGTGGATGCTATCGAAGGTATTCCGTTTTATGCAGCCAATGAGGTGGTGATTAAGCCAGGTGAACAACGAGTGATAGACACGAAAATCACTCTCAAATCCCTCGCCACTGTTTACTACACCTCTTAAGCATTGATGGTGTTAGCCCTTTTGAGCCTCGGGTATTGCCTGGCATTTTAGACCCAGCCTACCAGAGGCCTATTACTCTACTGTTGGGAAACCTCACTGAAAAGGACATAATTGTAAGAAAGCACCAGGAGGTGGGCCAAGGGTTTTTACTCCCTGTGGAGGAAGTTGTATAAACAAGTAGTGGCGAAATGGTTGCCTTACCTACAGCCCTTGGAACGCGTACCTGTTATTCTGGAAGCTCATTCAACCTTAGGCCATGGAGGAGCAAAGAAAACCTCCGAGTGGATTAAGGATTGGTACTTTTGGGAGGGAATCATGGAAGCCATCATTGAAGTCTTAGATGCCTGCCTTACATGTAAGAAGCAGTCTCAGTTCAAGACTAGATACCAATATCAGCCAACTACCCTGCAACAGCCGTTCCAAACCATAAGCTTAGATGTAATAGGGCCGCTTCCTCAGACCACAGGTGGAAACAGGTATATCTTGATAGGTATTGACCATTTCATGAAGTGGGTTGAGGCCGTGGCACTTCTGGCCCAAACTGCTAAGGCCACTGCAACCTTTCTCAATCAAAATATTCTCATTTGACACGGGTGCCCTCAAGTACTACTCTGCGACAATGGAAAAAACTTCACCTCAAGAGTAGTCAAAATCTTGGCTACCCCCATGAGAGCCCAGCAGCTATTCTCAGCTCCATATAACCCATCTACCAATGGTACGGTGGAGCGAGTTAATGGCACTTTGGTTTCCATCTTATGAAAAATGGCCACATCTGATCCTCTTCATTGGGATCATTATCTCCCTAGTGCTCTTATGGATTATCAAATTAGCTATCACCAGATTTTGAAAATGTCCCCTTTCTGAGTTTTGTATGGCAGGGAACCAGGCATACCTGCTCTTTTAGCTAAGGATGTATTTTCTAGTGGAGAGGAACCTGAAAAAGCCATGCGAAGGTTGACTAACCGCATCATTCAGCTTCAATCAGAGGCTATGACCAACCTAGCCAAAACGGTCACTAGAGAAGGCCAAGCTGCCAATGAGCTTTAGGCCTCCCTACCTTCATTCCAAGTGTCAGATATAGTCTTATATTATCACAATTGCATAGCTCCTCGAAGTGGCAAGCTTGGATCAATCTGGGAGGGGCCATTTATCATCACATATAAGAGAGTAAATGAGTATTCTATAACGTCTTTGGCTACAGGAGTTACCATAATCCGGGTACATGGCCGCTTCCTACAAACCTACACTCCCCCCAACATTCTTGAGGGGGGCAATGTCAGACATTCTCCTTCTCAACTTTTGAAAAAGAATGTTGGAGGTAAAAATGCCCCTGAATCCACTACTATGATCGGCCAATTACATGTCCAATCTTCTAACAATACTATGGTTAATGAGGATATGAGTGCCATCGGCTGAAAGACCCTGGTGGATTCTTGGTGGAACCCTACCCATTGGGAAAACCTGTTTGATAATCAAAATCCGCTTATTAAGGTAAAAACTGATAGTAGGATTGCTCCAACTCCTCGGCCAAATTTGGGGCATCCATCACATGGTTTCCCCTCAGCCACGTCCCATTCCATACCAGTTCCACATGGGTTTGTTCTTCCCCAAAGTGAGAAGATTTTACCCGCCGGTGATTGGGTGCAATTTATCAAATCATTACCACACGGGTTTGTTTTGCCTCAAAAGTTTTCCCTCATTCTGATAGGCCAAAAACCTATTTTTCCTAATTTGGATGATTAAGCTTTTCGATACTATAGCCCTAAATTCACAAGACCCCGAGAATCAAACTAGTTTAAATAGGAAATACTAGGATCGAATAGGAGAGTTCTTTTGGCTTGCCCCGCTGAAATAAAAGAAAGCATAAAAACTTTAACAAAGCGTTCATTATTAATTTTTTTATAAAGGTAAGTTTTATATATTTTAAAAAATTTTGTGGCATCCGTCAGTGGATGCCACAGTGGTGGAGGCTGCTGTGTCAAGGGTGAGAGAGTTGGTATCTGCTCCAGGAATGTCACACAAGCAGACGGAGGGGAGGACATGGCAGCGGAACTAGGAGAGGATGAGGGACTGATGCCCAGAGGAAGAGGCAAGGCAAAAACAGCTCAGATGGTTAATCAAAGTGAACCAACTCTTGTCCCATCAAGAGCAATGCCCGCAACCACATTTGATGATAGTCTCAGGATACTAAGGATTACATGATGAAAGAGGGCTGAAGTTGGAGGGGACGGAGAATAAGAAGATGAGTTCCGCTCATAAAGAAAAGGTTGCTCCCAGCACCAGGCAATCTACCAGGAAGTCCACTATACTGGGATAAGCATGCGGGAAAGGAGCAGTCGCTTTAAAAGCTGTTTGCCAGGCCCACTTAAGGGCCACCTGGTGCTGCTCCATCACTGATCCTAACTTGCCTGTAGGAGAGAAGAAGACCATGTTTCTGAGGAGCACCATAATGGGGAGGTGTTGGACTGTGTCATTGTCTTTAAGAGCTGTGAATGCTGCGGCAACCCCAGTTTGCATATGATTCAGCCAGTTATTTGAAAATTTACCCTATTGACCAGAAGTGGGTTGGAGCGCGGGGAAAAACTTTACCAGATGGCTACCATCAACCGCACAATGCACAACATCCGCCAGACTTACAATACTGCAGGATGAGGGTTGGCAAGAGGTTAAAGCACTAGATGACTAAAGCCATCTGCCAGAAGCTGGGCTGATTTATTGAACAAAGGTACTCAGCTCTACTCCCCACCCCAGCGTAATTGGGTCACTAAAGCACCGAAGGGAGCGCGCAAGACAGCCATATGGCTGATGGATTTGGGAAAGAGCTCTTCCTGGTCCATAAGGGTCATGGCGTCCATCTTGGCCACTCCTTCATAGATTGGGGGAAGGGGGAACTGAGGGTGTGGAGTGCTTTGGGTCGCCCTGAATTGCATAAACCATAACCAAAGGAAATATGTGGGGGCTCAGGGCCATGGGTGTTGTTGTTATGCTGAGTACATAAGGTAAAGTTTTAAGAACAGTGATGCGGCTTATTGTACAATCAAGGGGGTAATGTCAGGAAAGTTATATGACTGGACGATAAGCCTAAATAAACTACTGGCGGATCATTGAAATTCCCTTGGATTAGGTCTAAGTAATTATTATCAATTGATTCAAGATGAATTGATGCCAAGAAAGTTGACCCTGGCGAATATGAGAAATTCTGCCAGAGCTTCAATGATGAGGTGAAACCTCTAAAAAGTAGTGAATATTGAGTAACTAATCTGAAGGGTTTAAACTGACCAGGAACAACGAGAGTATGAGTGATACGTGGTTTGAAGGAAAGGGGTCATTTGATTAGGGAAAGAAGGGTGGATACTAAGGAAAAGGAGATTCAGCAATAGATGCTGCTCAATATATATTATAAAAAATAAAGTGTTGATGCTATAGCGATTGCTTATTGCTCTTATTACATTTGTCAAATTCATTTTTTGTCCAGTGATCTTCCTATTGTCCGTCAGTCGCTTCTGAGGATTGACCCTGTGTAACCATCACAGCGGTTATTAACTATATTGCTGATACAATAACAGTAGCCATAAAGGACCATCTAGTACTAAAAAAATAACAGTAGCCATAAAGGCAGATGTCATCTCAAGTTACACTGAAACAGTGGTTTTATTGTAGAACATGCTTTAAAATTAATCACATTAGCTGGACCTGATCAACTAAAGTAAGATGTATGGATAATCCTCAATTGTATGTTTTATCCACCTACTCAGTGTCAATGGCAGAATTCACTGTTTACAAAAAAAACTTCTAAGAGCAGTGGATGGTTCAGCTATAAAGCAACTTAATAAACATTGGTTATCAAGGCCTGGAGGTATCAAATGTAGATGCTAGGTCAGATTACTATAACAGCTACCCCACAAAAAACTTTTTAATAATAAAAACAACCAAGGAATCAATTAATTGGTGGAATTTTCAGAGGAGGCTGACCCTATCAAACAAACAACTTTTATGACCTTTGATTTTTTTGTTGATGAACCTGAGCCCATTGATTGGTTGGTGCCCAAACAATATGAATTAAAAAATGCCAATCTAATCAATCACAACCTGAGGACCTATGGCAGAAACCTGGAAGATGATGACCAACAAATTATGCAAATCTGGAAACCAAGATTCTGGCACCAGCCCATGTGGCATCAGGGTGGTAAGCTATGACAAAGAATAAACCCAAGGAAACTGGTGACTCTATTTATGACATCCCTCCACACTGAGTCTGTGATGTCAGCTCAAACTAAAAACAAGAATTCCAAAAATTCCTCTGGGGCATGGAAGAAGCAGCTGACACCCACCCCACCCACTACTGAACCTTTGAAAAGCTGTATTTATGGCAGAGGTCAAAGAGCAGTGGGCTAAAATAAGAGCGAAAAGAGCTTTTCTTATAAATTTCAAGTTTACTACACAGGTTCAATGTGTGCGTTGAATATATTGTTGATATGATTAAAAATGTGTTGATAATATTATGAAGACTACTATCCTATTTCAGCTCTTCACAACTAGATTGAGTATGTCCTCAACGCTAGACAGGTGCTAACGCACTTTCTTTTGGTATTTGAAAGTACTTCTGGAAAACAAGGGAACCTTTCCCTTCAATTATTTCTCCCAAGTAATTGAGAAAACGCTTGGAAAAGAGAAAAATATAATCCTTCAACTTTAATCTGTAAGTCCTGGGGCCCAGCCCAGTGCCTAGACAGGTTTAGCATCCCTTTAGGATTAAAAGGGGTCCAAAGGACCATGTGGAAACCCTGTCACAGTTAGGTGACTTGCTCATGTGGTGATAAACTCTGGGTTACTGCTCTACCCCTAAGGATTCACCATTCCTGCCTCTCCCCCTCCTCTACTCTGTTAATATTTTTGGGGGGCTTGCATAGAGGTTGTCTAGTCCAGGGCCACAGGAAGGCTCTGGGGACTCAACCAACCCTTGGAGACTTTTGCAAAAATTCACCAAAATAGGTCAAGTTGGATTTAAGGCACAGTTTGCCAATCCTGTGCCAGGGAAGCCAGTCTGGGCTACCCGGGATGGAAAATTGAATCAGGCCACAATTTGGGCACCCAACTGATTGTTGAGCGAGCCCAAATTGTCCCAACCCTCCAGAATGGAATTATACTGTTCAGACGCATGGCCATCCTGACTTGAATGGTCAGATCCCAGGTTGGCACTATCAACCTGACTTGGCCCCAAAATTTGAAAAAATTATAAATTTTTATTGAACTTTGCCAGGGTCATAGATACCCCCTGACCACCACTCCACCAGCTAATCAGAGACCACCACCAAATCTCAAAGGACCATTCCCTTGATGCATCTCCCTAATGTTTCCTCCTAATTCATAAGGCAACAGCCCATCCTAGGGGCTGTTGTAAGTTCATTTTTACTCCCTCGCCTAAGCTGTGACACTTGCCTGTACATTCTCACCTAGCCTGTCGCAGACTTTATCCATCAATTTTTTTTTAAAATTTGCCTTTAAATTTGGCAAATGCGCTGCTACTCTAGTCCTGATCCTAATGATAATCAACTGGGTTTTTATCATGTGAACAGCAAGAAAGAATTAGACTGGCCTGCCAGCCCAGATTCCAGAGCACCTGAACGGTAAACCAGAATGCCCAAGGAACTGCTGTTGATATGACGAATATGGAATTGGAAAGGAGTTCCACCAATATCTGCCAGTGAGCCAAAATTTCGTACAAGCATAAAATAAAATACCAGATACCACGGTCATTAACCCTGAGGGGTATGAGAGTATTGGCGGAAAAGGTGGCTTAATTCTCAACATATAAAAGCTAGATTTTGGGTAAAGTTTTAATGGGAATTTTAAAGAAGAAAAATAGACCAACAATTTTCTCAGTGCAATGCGACTGATTAAATAGTCATCAATTTGAAGGGTACCAAGCTGGGATCAGGTCCCGCAAGTTCACCCTAATCAGCAAATAAATTTGGGAATGGGCGGGTTAGTTCCCTGGGAACTGACATCAAAAATTTGGCGGTGGGCTGAGTCACTGTCAGTTCAACCTCGAACATCTGAACCAAGGCTAAGCTATATTTCTGATGGTTGGCGCGATGGCGTTTGGCCAGATGAGCAGTGGGAATCCCCCAAGGCTACCCCACATAGGGGTGAGCCCATTTGGTTGGGAACAGGTTTGGGACGCCCAACCCGCCCGTGCTCAGTCACTGGGCCATTCATTTGGTCAGTGGCATTGCATCAGGTGCAACACCCAATTTGCCAGCAGGAAGCTTCAAAACCTTGTCAATGGTGTCCGATGCTATTACCTGACCATCGGGGTGATGCCTGACAGATTTGGGAGGGGAAGATTTTTCTAATCATCATGTTAACTGAATCACAACTGTCAGGCATTCCAGCCAATAGATCAGTTTTCATACCTTTTCAACCATTTGAAATATGAGCATCAGGCTGATTGCTGCTCAAATTAGTTGCAAATGATTTCATTTCAGCGATCTTGGCGTAGATTTCACTGATTCCTCATAGCAGTTCTTCCAAGGAGAGTGTGGGTACTGGAAGTGGGATCTGAAGTGGAAGGGCTGTTACCCAGCGCTCATCTACCACGTGAGTGAGATCGCCCTGAGTAATGAGGGATATGGCCATCCTCTTCAGTACCTTCTTGCTCAGGAATGGGAAAATGTCCCGATTGATGTCCAGAGGACGTTCCCTGGGACTTACATTACCCTTTCCTTTTTTCAAGGGAAGGACCTCACCACTGGGAAACTATACAAGAGCCACATTCTTGTGCGCCTTGGGTAACCTGATCGCCATTACCGTCGCAGGTTTTTTTTTTGGGGGGGATGGGGAGCCTTGAGGTGGGATATGTGGAATGCTTTGACTACGTCCATGCAATTTGCACAATCACGTGCTTTGACCCAACTGTTCTCATAGGCCAGATACCCTTTCCAGGCCATAAGATATTAGACGGAACGTCACAATTTCTGGGATTCCAATATAGCCTCTACCTCAGCCTCTTCCTCATTCTCAACGATTATCAGTTCCTGTTCTATGGTAATTGCACCCTTGAAGGGCCACAGCTGGGAAACATGGAAAACGGGATGCTGCTTCCAATGCATGGGGAGCTTCAGTCAGAACGCCCCGTTACCCAGTACCTCCTCCACCAAACTGGGGACCTGAGCATTTACTGGCGAATTTATGGGAAGGGGCCTGGATCTTTAAGTGATGGGTGTCAAGCATAACTTAGGAGCCCACCATAAACTCGTGACCTGGAAGACGCTTTCAATCTGAGAACTGCTTATAGTCATCTATAGCTTTGGTGAGGTGTTCCCGCACCAAGGCTTGAGTTGATCTAATATGAGCAGCGTGGTCCGCGGCAGCTTGAACCTCAGGACACAAGCACAGTATGACTGAAAATGAAGGATTATAACCCAAAGTTGCTTTGTAGGGGAAAACCCCATGGACGCGTGGGTCCCATTATTGTACACGAATTGAGTAAGAGGGAGGTCATCAGCCCAAGTATCCTGCGTGGCTGCAGCATAGAAACGCAGGTACTGTTCAAGAACTCGATTGACCCGCTCAGTCAGGCCATCAGACTGAGAATGATATGCTGTTGAGCGACAGGGGGATATTTTCAGGATTGATAGGAGTTCACTCCAAAACCACGCGGTGAACTGTGAGCCATGGTCACTGATAATCTCCTGGGGAGACCAAACATTGAGAACACATGATGCACAAATAGGCGAGCAATTTCCTCCACATAATAATGGAAGTACAGGGGATATAAAGGGGAAAATTTAGTAAAGTGATCCACCACTACCATCACCGCTGTGAACCCATTAGAACAGGGGAGCTTGATGATAAAGTTCATGGACCCGATTTCCATGGGCCCTCCACCTGTTGTAAGGGATGTAAAAGGCCATTTCTACTGGTTCGGTCTGACTTAGCCCAAGCACAAGTAATGAAGTCGGCGATTTAGGCCAGAACTTATTTTGTCAAACCTGCCCAATTGTAGGTCCACTTGATCAAGTCGATGCATTTCTTATTGCCAGGATGGCCAACCATGGGGGTTGTGATGTGTGCAGTTTACCTCAGTTCTGAAGGAGGGAGGAACCCAACCGCGAGATCTAAAATATATAAGACCCTCCTTCAGTGAGTATAGGGAGTGTTTATGCTTCTGGTGAGATAACTGCTCAACCAACTCCACCCCTCAGGGCAGGCCATTTAACTGGCTAAGACCTGAGAAACTAACGGAGCGTCAGGGGCCAGAGCGATGGAAGAAGTGACAGGGAGAACAATTGACAAGATTTGGGTGGTAGGAATCACAGTAATGAGATCCACTTACTCCAGATCCGCGGAACTGTGGGCGGGGCTGTAGCTGAAAAATTGGGAAGTACATTTTGTGCACTTTTATGAATTTGTATTTGAAGTTGAAACAGCACAGGTCCCAATAGGTTTGGGCTTGCCAATGTGCCAATTTTTTTAGTTTACAAAAGTACAACAGGGCCTGGTGATCCATGCGAACCATTAGTTCATGTCAGGAACCCTGTAACAAGTACCTCCAATGAGTTAGGGCCCATGCAATGGCTGCCAACTCCTTGTCATAAATAGCCCAAGACTGCTTCATTGAGGTGAACTTTTGGGAAAGGTAGGTGACCAGGTGTTCCAAGCCATCGTGCTCTGGGAGCAACACTGCTTCAACAGCTACTGATGATACATCGTATGCAATGATATACAGCTTAGTGGGATTGGCGTGTTTCAAAATGGGAGGGGATACAAACACCTCCTTAATCAATTTGAACGCCTGTTGGCATTCGTCATCCAGCAAGATGGTACATTTTTCCCTGTTAGGGGGTGGAGTGGGGCGGCGAGCTGTGAAAGTGCGGGGGTGAACTTTTCAAGAAAATGATGGTTCCCAAGAAACTCTGTGATTGTTTCTGGGTAGTCAAGGTTGGCCACTCCCAGATAGCATCCAACTTATTGGGAGGGTTGCAAAACCATCTTTAAGGATGAGGTTCCTGAGTAACGTAACCTCCACCTTATAGAACTCACACTTGAAGGGTTTGAGGAACAAACCTGCCTTATGCAAGGCGACCATTACTGCTTCTAAGTCAATATCATGTTGTTTGGGAGTCAGGGAGTAAACCAGGATATCATTAATGTATGCAACTGCGCAGGTAAACCGGAGGTCACCCAGTACATTATCAATCATACATTGAAATGTAGCGGGAGCATTCTTCAGCTCAAAGGGCATTACACAAAATTGGAAAATGCCGCGCTTCGTCCAGATTGCTGTCAACCATTCCTATCCTTCCATTACCCAAATTTGGTTGAAAGCGTTCACTAGATTCAGCTTAGAGAACACACGGGATTTGGCGATTGCCTGGCTGATCATCTGCTCCAGAGGCAAGGGGAAGGGATCAGAAACTGTTATTTTACCTAAGTGACCATAATCCATGCAAGGACATAGGGAACCATCCATTTTTTGGTGAAGATGATGGGGGAGGCGACGGGTGAGGTCTCCTTGAACAACCAACCTTTTTTCAGCATATCATCCAACCAGGTAAAGAATGAAACTTCCTCCTTCACTGTATGGGTATACAACGGACAGTTGATGTTTACCAACTCCATAGTCATTTGAAACCCACAATCGAACCTAGTGTGCTTAGGCAGGCAATACACCTTTTCCAAGTTGAATATTCTTTGATAGCATATTAAGATCTCAGGAAAATTGGCCGGGATGCCCCCAGAAGTGACTAAGGAAGTTGTAGAACTGGTTCCTTGTGTCTTCTTGAGGGTGTCAATTAAAGGAAATTCTCTCTCAGATAATCATTGGTATATGACAATGTATTAGACTCCAAGTGAATCTTAACATGTTGTCGGCACCACCACCCCACTCCTAAGATCACTGGAAACACCAAGTTTGGCATGGTCAAAAAGCAATCGCAGAAGCTATATTGGTGTATTGAAAACGTGACTGGGCGCCATACCAGGTATGAGGTTTGGTAGGCTGAAGATGCAACCATCACCAAAGGACCTGCATCCATGGCAAGTTCCAATTGCTGGGCCAGTTCTACACTCATAAAATTTTCTGCAGCTCCAGTATCCATCAGGGTCTCAAAGGAGATGTGATGAAACCCAACACTAATCTTCATGGGTACTAAGAAGTAAGCGGAGTTCTCTTTATTGGTAGTTGTGGATGAATCCAGTGATACCAAAGAGAAGGTGGTGGGGTCAGGGGAAACCACTAGGCTTTGGTGAGGAGCAAACTCATTGCAAGTTGAGATGTCAGACCCTATTGACATGGGCAAAATAGCCGCGGCAACTATGAGGGTATGGGTTTGGAGTTTTGAGTGGGACCAGACTAGTGTAAACAGAGATAATCTTCTTTACAACTTGGTTCAGTTGGAAAGAAGGGACCATTACTTCACCAATATACGTGAGAAAGGCGGAAATGGCTAAGAATAAAGATTGGTCAATTATGTCAGGAGAACAGCAAGTAAGAATTAGACTGGCCTGCCAGCCCAGATGCCAGAGCACTTGAACGGTAAACCAAATGCCCAAGGCACTGCTGTTGATATGTGAATATGAAATTAGAAAGGAGTTCCACCAATATCTGCTGGTGAGCCAAAATTTTGTACAAGCATAAAATAAAATACCAGAAAACCATGGCTGTTAACCCTGAGGGGTATGAGAGTATCTGCGGAAAAGGCGGCTTAATTCTCAACATATAAAAACTAGATTTGGATGAGGTTTTTAATGGAAAATTTAAAGAAGAAAAATAGACCAACAATTTTCCTATTACAATGCAACTGATTAAATAGTCATTGATTTATAGGGAAACCAAGCCGGGATCAGGTCCTGCAAGTTTGACCTAACTGGCGAATTATTCAGTAATGGGCGGGTTAGTTCCCTGGGAACTTACATCAAAAATTCAGCAGTGGGCTGAGTTGCTGTCAGTTTGACCTCAAACATCCAAACCAAGGCTCAGCTACTTTTCTGATGGTTGGCATGATGGTGTTTGGCCCAACAAGTGGCGGGAATCTCCCAAGTCCACCCCACATAGGGGTGAGCCCATTTGGTTGGGAACAGGTTTGGGATGTACAACCTGCCCATGCTTGGCTGCTGGGCCGTTCGTTTGGTCAGTGGCATTGCATCAGGCGCAACACCCAATTTTCCAGAAGGAAGCTTAGAAACCTCATCGATGGTGTCCGATGCTATTACCTGCCCATTAGGGGTGATGCCTGACAGATTTGGGAGGGGGAGATTTTTCCAATCATCATGTTAACTGAATCACAACTGTTGGGCATTCCAGCCAATAGATTGGTCTTCATACCTTTTTGACCATCTGAAATCCAAGCATTAGGATGATTGGTGCTCAAATTAGTTGCAATTAGTTTCATTTTGGCGATCTCAATGCAGATTTCACTGATTCCTCATAGCAGTTCTGCCTAGGAGAGTGTGGGTACCAGAAGTGGGATCCGAAGTGGAAGGGCTGTTACCCAGCGCTCATCTACCACTTGAGCGAGATCGCCCTGAGTAACGAGGGGTATGACCATCCTTTTCAGTATCTTCTTGCTTGGGAATGGGAAAATGGCCCAAATGACGCCCAGAGGATTTTCCCTGGGACTTACAGTTTTCAGTAAATCATCCCTCCACTCAGAAGATCATGAAATTTTATGAAATAAATTACCTTAAATGATGCATACTCTCTTCCCGCAACTATCATATAGACGTTTGTTTTGACTCTGGCTCTCAGCCCCACTACTGGTTCATCTAAAGTAACTTACTGAGTGGCTAGCCTCTGATTGACCTCACTCCATCGCTGGCAGAGTTTAAGCCCCACCTAACCATCAAGTGAAGAATTATGTTTGCTCTAGGGGCCTGGAGCACCCCTCTCAAGTGGAGCTCAGCCTTAACGCTCTGCATGGCCCCCTTTGTGACCCATTTCCACTGCCATTTTGCAGTTGAACCTGAAAAGCTCTACATCAATCTGAGACACTCATTTTCTAAATTTGAATGCATGCAACTGTGAAACCATGTGGAGTTGTAATCCTCCCTGTCTCCCCTCTCCTCAGGGGTAGCCCCACAAGACCTGCAGTTGCCCCCATTGCAACCATTTGGCTTCTCTTGGGGCCTTCAATACATTACTAAACTTTGCTTTCCTCGCTCTTTATGCTAGAATCTGCTCCTCCGATTAATACATACTGATATGCCCCTGGCATCCTGGGCTCTCCACTGGGTGTTCATGCACCCCAATTGGGAGCCCAGTTTAACCTTTCTCAGTCGCATCTCTGACATAATCTTAAGAGTTGGCAAATGATAAATAGATAAGAGAAATCTTTTCTATTCTATTCTAATCACATGAGCACATATATAAACTGCAAAACTATCTAAATGTTTTTCCAAGTGAACTATATACTCATTATTAAATAAAAAACAAGGAGACTATATAGGGAAATCTGACTACTAAATTTTCTTTTGGCACCCAATATGAGCAACAGTCATCATTGATGATTAAGCCCTCAAGGGTCATCCAAAATGATGTTTACTTCATCCACCTAGTTGGATTCCATCACTGATCTAAACAAACCCTCATGGGCTATGTATATGAAGAACATGTCCCAACGCCTTCACTCATCCCCAGCTAATTCTCTTTATTTAGCTAGCAACCTGCTTAGGTAATGGACCTTTTACCCATTAACAGAAGGTCATGTTACTTGATAGGATAACCCACAAGTTGCTGCCATCTAAAGCGTTGTTAATGCTCAGCAACTACCAATAAACCTTATCAATTAGTGACAAACTCCAATCAATTAACTCAAGATATTTCAATTATTAATCATTTGAATATCAATTGAGCCACCTGTAAACATTTATAAGAATATTCTACAACAGAACATCAATAATCTAACAGGATCAAATCCTGACGAACTAATTAACACCCATAAGGAATTAAAGCCAACAATAGTTAACATATTAAATCAGCCTCTTACATCCGCTATGGGTTTTTATAATAAATCACCCCAGAAGATAGAGCAGATATTATAATTTATTAAGCTGGATAATTTAAACATTCTATAATCCCAACGCCTTCCTTACTTTCTTCTAGCTCATTTGATTTGTATCTAATATGACCATAACTGTAACGGTCAGTGTTGACTGATTTTTACATCTTGACTCAGGTTCAGATTTTTTTAAATCTCAAGTCAATTTGTTAAGATTTTTGGAGTTTGTCAGGTTTGGGCGCTATGTTGTGCCTCATCTGAACTATTGATTAGGCTCTTGCAAGACTAATCAATGGTTTTGGTGAGGCCCATAAGGCGCTCTTTAATATTGAGCCTGCACAATTCCAAACTTTGTCCAGAATTCTCTCTCAATTCCCACTCTCGTTTGGGTTTCTCAAATGGCATTGGGGCCGCCCTTACCTTGCCTTATCTGATGCTCTGTGACACAAGTTTTCATGTTAAACAAAACTTGTATTTTCAGGCTCCCACTCCTCCAATTACTCTGTCTTTTTTCTTGTTGTGTTTGCGGCATCATATTATTGGGATACTATTTGTATATGACTCTTTATTCAATAATAATAAAATAAGGTTAATTCTTGGGCTTACAACCTCGCTTACTTATTTTATCTTTGTCTCACTTCAAATTTCCCTAATTCCAAGGTTTAGTGGGTTAATTGCATAAGGCACTAACACCTAACTGTGAGTCCAGCTCATGCTGGGCATTTAGCGTCAATTGTGTTAAACCTAAGGTAAGATTGCAATCAGATTTTGGGGCGTTTCTAACCGTTACAATATTCCAAACTGCATGTGCTGCCAGCACTCCACCAGTTACCCAATTTGGCCAACCTCATGGGTCACATCAGGTCCCAGTTGTCATGTAACTAGCACCAAAGAGATTCAGTGACTGATGGCCAAATCTGGACCAGAAGTGATCGTTGGTGCAACATTCTGGTGGGGCCTCACCCCACTAGGGATTTGGTTGGCACTGTGAGGACCTGGCCCAGCAGGGCTCCATCACCAATGTACAGTCCATCAGGAAAGGGGATGGCCATCCAGCCACGCTGGACCGTGCTCCCCTACTGCACTTCAGTTGAAGAGAGCGCCTTCCTGGCCAGGATAGAAGACCATCACTAACTGGGGTGTGGGAGGGGAGGGCGCACTACAGCCAAGCGCTGGGCGTGCTCCCTCATGCCAGATGGGCTGATTCCGGCAAACCCAGTCCTAATTCACTCTCACCATTTATCTTTTTCCTGTGAGGGGCCCAGAATTTCTCTGGGCAAATTTTCCCAAGGCTTGAGGTAACTCTCCCTAGGAAGCCCTCATGGTGGCAACCTCCTGCTGTGGGGCCCCTCTTCAGGGAGGGGCCCTTCTTTAGTGGGGGATGATGTAACAGTCAGTTTTGAATGATTATTACATCTCAACTTGGGTTCATTTTTCTGAATCCCAAGTCAATTTGTGATAATTTTTGGTGTTTGTCAGGTTTAGCGCTGTGTTGTGCCTCATCTAAACTATTGATTAGGCTTTTGCAAGACTAATCAATGGTCTGGGTGAGGCCCATAAGGTGCCTTTAATATTGAGCCTGCACAATTCCAAACTTTGTCCAGACTTCTCTCTCAACTCCCACTCTCGTGTGGGTTTCTCAATGGCATTGGGGCCGCCCTACCTTGCCTTACCTGATGATCTGTGACACAACAAGTTTTTGTCATGTTAATAAAAAACTTGGGTTTTCAGGGTCCCACTCATCCAATTACCCTGTCTTTTTCCTTATTGTGTTTGTGGCATCAGATTATTAGAATCCTTTTTGTCCACGATTCTTTATTTGATAATAATGATATAATGTTAATTCTTGGGTTTGCAACCTCGCTTACTTTTTTCATTTTTGTCTCACTTCATATTCTCCTTTTCCATGGTTTAGTGGGTTAGTTGCATGAGGCACTAACACCTACCTTGTGAGTCCAGCTCATACTGAACATTTGGCGTCAATTGTGTCAAACCTAAGGTAAGATGGCAATCAGAAACTGGGGCGTTTCTAAACGTTACAATAACCTCATTGATTACTAATCTGAGAACTATTTTAGCTACTTTGTTCTGATAGCTAATGAAACATAATCAAAACCACTGTTCATGATATTGTGGGGAGCTACCACATCAGTGTGGGGTTTAAGAGCCCATCATATAAGGACAGTGCTGCATCCACCAACATTATAATCTCACATGGCTCCCTGCATGACCAAAACCAGGTTATCAGGTTAGCTTCAGATGCGCTCGATGGTGCTAACGCTGGGGAACCCAATAAGTAGGATGTCTGCACAGGGAAAGGGTCAGCCGAGAGGACAGGGGCAGCTTTGGATGTGATTATGGATGAGATTATGTTCATTAGAATGAATTAAACTTATATAAAAATAATATATAATAATCCTATTGATAAAAGTGTTTTATTAGACTAACATGCAGGGATTTTTATAGGGTTCATGGGGACATGGTGCCTCAAGGATCGTTGTGGCCCCATTTATGTAGGGTTTCTCCTGGTCTTCTGGATTGCCCATTGTTCTGAACCTTACTCAGATCTTGCTGCCCTCGTGACCAGGTCAATGGATACCCCAGGTCACATGTCTCAAGAGATGGGGATGCAACGTTTCCTCAGATTTGAAGTGATTTATATGAAGCCCCAAATTTGGTATATTTGCTAATAATATAGAATTGACCTTTATTCTAAAATCTATTGAGCTGTTTGGGATTTACACCCCTCAAATGGGGGTATCGATCCTTCTCCTGGACAAGGCTTTCACTCAACCCAGGGAAAATCCTGACAGAGCTCCCTCCAAGCCTTGGCCTAGGGGAGCAAGTTGTGGCCTGAGGGTCAGAGGAATCAAGTTCAGGGGCGTACGGAGCCTCAGGAAAAATTTGAACCAGGTTGGTGATAATGCCTGGTGTGGTTTGGGTTTGAAGCCAGACAAAAACATTGGCTAAGGCCCTCATAGTTGAATCAGAGGTCTATGTATAAGTAGGGTTTGAAGCTGGACAAAAACATCAGCTAAGGCCCTCATAGTTCCCCCCTCAGGTTGCGACCATGTAGTACTAAAAAAAGGCCCTCATAATTGACTCGGAGGTCTTATTTGTGGATAGGGTTTATAGCCAGACAAATTCATCGCTTAGGCCCTTATAGTTAATTTGGATTGTTCTTTGGGAAAGGTGGTTTTAAGTTTCTCAATCTGTGATTGATTGCTGGCTGAGCAATCTAGTTTTTCGAGGTGGTTGGCTTCAAGCTGCCTTCTGGTTTTGAGGTAATTAGCCTTGAGGTCAGTTAACTCAAGCCTAAGTTGTGAGTTGTAAATTATGAGTGTTTCAATCCGGTCAGTCCTGTACCAGATTTCTGACTGCATGCTGACCAGCAGCCTTAATTCTTGAATAACTTCCAACTTGGAGGCCATCAACTCCATTTCCAACTGCGCTATTCATTTTCACATCTCCTGCACCATCTTGGCCATGCAGGTCTTAGCCTCTTCAAACTTCTGGTTCAATTCATTTGCCATTCGAACCTGGAATCTTGCAATCACCTTATCTGCCAGCAGATCCAGGTAAGGTTCAGGAAAAAGGTCATTGACAGTGAGCTGCATAGGCGAGAGACCCCACGAGCTTTGAAGATGACCAAATGACAGTAGGGTGTGGCCTCCTGAAGGTTTTGATAGGTAGGCCTTTTCAAGTGATGTCAATCTATCATCTCAGGATTGGTTCAGACATATCTCATTCATGACCAAAAGTGACCCATGTGACAAAGTTTGAGAGGGAATTGTGAAGTGGGCCAAAAAGGTTGGCATTAGTAGTGGAGGTAGTGTCAGCCAGTTCCTCAAGCTTCGCTTCTTCAGGACTCTCGTTTTTGTTGGGATCAGCGCTATCCAATCTGGGAGCCAAACTGAGTAATCTAGATTTTCTTTTTAGTAGTATGTGCCCAAATTTTGGGAGGGGGGCCATCAAAGTTGGAAAGTGGTAGTGTTTCCAGAAAGAGGTCATTGAGTTTATACCAAATGGTGCAAAGGTAAGTCCCAGGTATTTTGCCTGGAATTTGTATAACATCATTGCATAGATTGTTTTTGAGGCTTCCCAAATTTTTTTGAAAGCTTGTCACCTTCATCAAGATTGGAAATTGGTTCTCGACTTGTCCCAATTTTGTCAATTTACTTTGTCAATGATTGCTGGCTGCATTTGATTTGTTGTTTAACACTTTTGGGCTCAAATTAGCTATGCGCTTTATTTCCACTTTCTGCTTAGAAGCAGCAAAGTAGGAATAAACATTGAATGGGGAATTGTGTTTTTTATTCTAAAATCAAATATTAAGGTTAGTATTAAAATTAGTTGTTTTTATTAAGATTCAAGCACTAGGATTATTTTGATTTTCTTTTTTTGACCGGAGGGTGTGTTATAGCTTGGCCAGTTTCTTTTTGATTTTTCCCAAAGCTGAGAGAAGCTTGAACATTTTTCTCTCATCACAGTAGACAGGTCCTAGCGTCCAATAGTCATCCCGTTGGGTGATGTCTTCAAAGGCTTTTTCTCTCCTAGCATCCCACATCCTCTTGAAATGCAATGCTTGGACCCTGTAATAAAAATTTCCTTCATTAATCTTTTTTCTTTATGATGCTGACATTTTGGCTCAAGTTCATCTTTTTTAAATTTTCAGCCGTTATTAGCAGGTCCAGAAAAGGTTTCAGCTGACTGGGAGCTTGGAAATACACGAAGTCCTCTGGGGTACACTCAAAGGATTTCCTTGGAAATTTGGTCCCAACTGTTATTGGGTCTTGGCCATTCTATCGGAGATATGATAGAAGATTAGCATCTGACATGCTCACAGTGGGTCAATTATTGTACAAGGTTGAGAGAACCCCTCAGGGTGCGCCTTGGAAGCCCCCTGTAGTGAGCACCAGTTATTGGGTTTCCCCAAGATGCACTCGCTGGTGCTAAAACTGGGGAACCTAATAAGTAGGCTGACTGCATGGGGCAAGGGTCAGCCAAAAGGACAGGGATGGCTCCTGATGTGACGATGGATGAGACTCTTATCATTATAATGAATTAACCTTAAATAAAAAAAGATATAATAGATTCTATTGATGAAAGTGTTTTATTAGACTAATATGCTGAGTTTTTATAGGGTTCATGGGGACAAGGTGCCTCAAGGATCGTCATGGCCCCACCCATGTAGGGTTTCTCCTGGATTTCTGGATTGTCCATTGTTCTGAACCTTACTCAGATCTCGCCGCCCTCATGACTAGGTCAATGGATACCCCAGGTCACATGTCTCAAGGAATGGGAATGTAACGTTTCCTCAAATTCAGAGTAATTTATATGAAGCTTCAAATTTAATATGTTTGCTAATAATATAAATTTTTGATCCCTACTCTCAAATCTATCAAGCCGTTCAGTATTTACGCCCCTCAAATGGTGGTATCAATCCTTCCCCGGACAATGCTTTCACCTAACCCAGAGAAAATCCTGACACAGGCTAAATATTAAGAAGATCTCCTGGTTACCCTTCTCAAAATTGCCAACCGTAGTTGACACAGAAGCACTGAAACTTGCACTCCACTGAGGGCCAATGAAATTCAAATCCGCCCTATAATTAGAATTCAGCATGCCAACGTACTATGTTATGACTCAATGAATCATGTTCAGAGTGTCATCTAATTTTTAAGCCCATGGAAGCCCAAAAAACAAAGAGTTCATACCACAGGTTGCTTTCATCTAATCCTGCCTCAAGTTTTCTTTGTGGATCACAATCAAGCATGATCTCGCTGCTTATGGTGTAAAACCTTTGAGCACATCTACAATAGTTGCACTGTGCACAAAAAACCCTTATTGATCACCAGCCAGACCCTACAATGGGCTAAAAGTAATCTCATGCAGCAGCAGCAATTTCTCAACCACCCTATTGGGTTCCAGTAGATGATCTTCCCCAGCTACCCTCCATAAGGCATTCAAGGATTCACAACCACAATGCAGTAATACCCATTTGTGTCATAGTCCCCTCCTTGTAGGTACCCCTTCAATCTAATGCCCCTTTACCTGAGAAAAACAAGCGCAAGCCTTCAAACCCCCACCAAATCCAGTGGATATCAATATGGTAGATGTCAACCCAGTGGTATTGCCCAATACCAACCCAGCAGCATGAGTTTTACAGTTAGCCAGTGAGAATCTCCACAACTCTCAGGCAAGGTTGACACCCAAATGTTATGAACATACCTGTGCGGCCCAGCTCAAGGAAGACCTCCCAACCTCTTAAGCTTCTAACAGCAACTATATCACTTCTCAGACCTCTTTATTGATACTGAAGATGTGGAACTTCTCAGACAGCTCAGATGAAGAATAAAAAGAGAAGGCAGGGGTACATATGAAGGGTCCTTCTCAGAAACGCAATGGAGTCGTACTTAGTTGGCTCACTGGATCCTCAACCCCCTCCACCCAGACAAACCACACTCCCCATTGACTATCCCCTCAGATCGTCTCCAAGAATCAAGCTCAGAGACCAAAAAAGCTGCCTCAAGGATGCAGGGTAAGCACTGGCAACCCCTAGTATATGGAGAGGGCCAACTATGAGGTCCCAAGGGGGGCACCATAACCCTGCAATTATTAATTACAATGGCTGAAAGATTACAAATGGAGATCCTGCCTCCTCCATAGCTTTAGAAAGACTTGTGTGGATATAACAGCCGTCCAAGAACCCCATGTATGTCACAGAGATGGCTAATGAAATTTAGACTAGCCTGCCAGTAAGTTTGCGTGAAAACCCAGAGTGCAAACTAGAATGCCGGGGGTATAGCCATCCATTTGACCTGAAATAGTCAAGAAGGGAAGCAAATTGCGGGATATCATTTGATAATCACCGTCACCACCATACCTATCAACAACCAAGCCATGGCCACCGTGGTGGCTTTAGATTCCGCCACTGTCAGTTTTTTTAGGCTCATGGGTCCCCAAATTAGCTGTAATTCCACAGGTTGTTGACCGCGTGGAGAAGTTATAAAACTTCATCTAATGGGGATAAATAATCTCCAACAAAAAAGGTACATCCTGACGCCAGATGGCGTCTAAAAGTGGGGACAACGCCAAGAGATTAATAAATTAATATACCAATTTGAGGAGAGAGGGCAGCAACGTGGTGATGATGGCCATTAGGACCCAGTTGTTGTGTAACATGAAAAACATGGCACTTGTTAGGTGATGGCTGAAAAAGTGGTAATTTTAAACTAAACTTTAATGATAGGAATATATTTTATTGAAAAAATTGAAAACGTACTGACAACTGTACTTGTGGGAGATGGTTGTCTTAAGTAACGGGGGGCTTGGGGAATGAATCTACTTTGCATGAACCAAGGGTAGTGCGGACCCACTTAATGTTGGTGGATCAGGACTTTACAACTGATTTGATGCTAAATTGATCCCTTGCTGGCAAATGACTCTAATTAAAACTTTGCCACTAATTTAACCTCATAGCACATCCGCTTGATGGGTGTAAGTTCCAGTGAACGTCCTCTGAGCGTCAATCAGGCCATCTTTCCATTCCCAAGCAAGAAGGTACCAAAGAGGATTGTCATACCCCACGTTACTCAGGGCGATCTTGCTCACGTGGTAGATGAGCGCTGGGTAACAGCCCTTTCACTTCAGATCCTGCTCCCGGTACCCACACTCTCCTTGGAAGAACTGTTATGAGGAATCAGTGAAATCTGCGCTGAGATCACCAAAAAGGAATTGATAGCAACTAATTTGAGCATCAATCAGCCCAATTCTTGGATTTCAAATGGTCAAAAAGGTATGAAGACTGATCTATCAGCCAAAATTCCTGATGGTTGCAATTCAGTTAACATGATGATCAAAAAAATCCCCCTCCCAAATCCGTCAGGCATCACCCCCAATGGGCAGGTAATAGCATCAGACACCATTGAAAAGGTTTTGAAGCTTCCTGCCAGCAAATTGGGCATTGCACCTGAAGCAATGCCACTGACTGAACAAAGGCCCAGCGACTGAGCATGGGTGGGTTGGGCGTCCCAAACCTGTTCCCAACCAAATGGGTCCACCCATATGTGGGGTGGTCTTGGAGGATTCCTGCCGCTTGTCGATCTAAATGCCATTGCGTCAACCATCAGAAACATAGCTGAGCTTTGGTTCAGAAGTTTGAGGTCAAACTGACCGCAACTCGGCCTGCCGCCAAATTTTGTGATTTCAGTCCCCAGTGAACTAACCCGCCCATTCCCAAATAATTCATCGCTTAGGTCAAACTGACCACAACTCAGCCACTGCCAAATTTTGCAATGTCAATTCCCAGGGAACTAACCCGCCCATTCCTGAATAATTCGCCGCTTAGGTCAAACTTGCAAAACCTGATCTCAGCTTGTTTCCCTCCAAATTGATGACTATTTAATCAGTCGCATTGCACTGAGAAAATTGTTGGTTGATTCTTCTTCCTTAAATTTTCAAATAAAACTCAACATCCCCCAAAATCTCATCTTTATATGTTGAAAATTAAGCTCCCTTCCAGTTCCATATTCGTCATACCAGCAGCAGTGCCTCTGGCATTCTGGTTTACCATTTGGGTGCTCTGGCATCCAGGCTGGCAGGCCAGTAAAATCTTACTTGCTGTTCGCCTGACAGTGGGTCAGTGATACTTCATCTGGAAGGCAACTGGTTGTGCCTATACCAGGACAGATAATGATGATCCCATTGGGTACTAAACAGATTTAAAGCCTTCAGATCCACTGTGGTTAAACCACCTCTTCCAGAGGAAGGAAAACAAATTTGTGGGGTTTCAAACCCAATCATACCGTGGATGGCTAAATTATGCCACACCTCAATATATTTAATTCAATGGCCCCTCATCAGGACTTGAAAATTGTCAAGGGGAAGAGATGCCCCCACATTCCCTCTAACAGTGGCCTCTCACCGCCGCCACCTCCACACACAATCCGATCCAATGCACCAACTTTTGTGTGGTGAGGTAAAGGAAAAAGAGGGCAACATTATAGGGGTACGCTGTCATACACCTCTTGTTTACCACATGGGCCAATTTACCCTGGGTCACGAGAAGAATGGATACCTTTTTCAACTACTTCTTTGTTAGTAATGGGAATTCCTGAAATTAAGGTTCAAGGGTTGCTCCCTTATACTTACAAAGTTCCATCTGAAGCTGAAGCATAGAATGGAAATTTTAGAAGAAACTCCTGTAAAACAAACTATGTAGCCCTCATTATCCTCAATCACCAGGAGGAAACTCACCATTTTAATGAAACACCTTTGATGATTTCCTGATTTTGGCCAAGTTATTCACCTTCAAGTTCTCCTTCTATGCCATAAGTATATATATGCCCAATAAATTCCAGGAAAGGGCAGCTACTGAAAGAATTTGTTTACCTCCAACTCCCATACAATATGGTAATTATAGGAGATTTCATCACCATGTTGTGTCACCTCTGAGAACCACCCCCACCAGACAGGATTGATGGGGCACCACTTGACTCCAGGATTTCCTCCAGTCCAGCAGATTCACTGATACCTTATCCCCCTAAGCGTCTGGCCTCATATGCATGACTAAAATCTGGTTAAGAAGTGGAATTTTAAGTCCACAATAAGAAATATTAAATGGCTTTAATTGCCCCATGCTAGATAGTTGAGTCTTCACTCCAAAGACTTGAGATAACGCCATTAGCAAACTAGGTCCCTTAAGTAATCTTCATGAACAACCTCAGACCATCATGAAGTTTTTGGCCCAAGATTGTTCCAGTGATTTTGAACAACCCTTTTTCGAGAGAAAAGCTGATTAAGGCCATCTGCGAACCTGTAACCACAACCTTACCCCACTTGCGCATTCCACAAGATAAATGGATGGAAACAAAGTCAGAGATCTCGAAGGTTGTCTATGACTGTGCGAAATCACAGATGAACATGGCCCATTCTAAGGTAAGATGAGAAAAGCCATAATAAGTCATCTTGAAAGTAAAAGTCAGCCAGAACCTCACTCCAATGAGTAGAAGCATGAGAAAACCACCCAGTAGACATAATTCCTCAGATTTACCAAACAAGAAGATTGTGAGGCAAAATTCACATTTTCACATAACTATACCCTGTGGGAATGCCCTACCCACTTCTTATACCAAAAACAAAAAGCGCGCTTGAAGGCTCAGGGTATTGCAAGCCTAAAGGTGAGGAACATTATTACCAAAAACAAGGATGAAATCATCAATGAGATACATCAATACTATTCAACCATCTTCCAGGCTTCCTAGGTAGACCCAGCAGATGTTCTTAATCCATTGGATGGACTTCAGTATCATTGGTCAATATCTCAGTGGATTAAGAGCTTTTTACGCCAATCACACAGCAAGAATTTATGGAAAGTCTGCTCTACGCTCTGCATCTGGAAGGCCCCAGGCCCAGATGGTATTCCATCTAAGTATACCTAGTGAATTTCAAAATGGTTACAAAGCCCTTCAGCTCTCTTCTCGACCTCTTGGTGTATGGGGGAGTACTAACTGACTCAAACGGCTTGATTATGACCCTTATCTATGAAAAAGAAAGCCAAGAGGACCTCTCAAACTGGTGACTAATATCACTAATGAACACTATCCACAAACTTTTAACTAAGCTCCTAGAAAAATGCATGACTAAGTGGGTGGCGCCCCGCCTCAACCTCGCTAAGTATGGCTATATCTCAGGGAGATTGCTGTGGAACAACTACAGCGAGCTTCTTGCAACTATGTCAGCTAACTCATCCCAAACTTAAGGGGTTTTAGCACATCTTAATATGAATAAATCATACAAATGTTTAAATTTGCAGTATCTCAACGCCTCCTTAGCCCACCTCCACACACCACTAAGAGCTGGGAGGTGGATCTTGTCGCTCTATGGCCAGCTTCACAAAAATTTACTGCCCTAATGGGCTTTACAGAAGCAGTTATGCTCAAACAAGGTCTCCACCAAAGGAACTGATGGGCCTGATTCAGGAGAACGTAGCCCTTAATTCTCTTCTGGCCCTACTCCAGAAAAACTTGTCAATATTCAAGTCCTTGGAAAACCCTTCAACCACATAATAGCCTTCACCAATGACATATCAGTGACGTTTAAAACAAAATGCAAAATAACCATCAAGGCCCTCAATCACTACTCCAAGGAATCCAACGCATAAGTTAACACCCCCTAAACCATTATAGTTCAAGTTGGTACCCCTTCCTTTCCTCTTTTTTGGCCTGGAACCTACCTGCAACACCATTTTTTTACTTAGATGTCTTCACCAATCACCAAGAGGTTTCAATCAAGGACAACAAAGACGTATATTGGATGCAATGAATTTATTTTATATATCTGGAACCACTTGCATATCACCCCAGGATGTGCCCTGATAGTGAATGTTTTCCTGCTATCAAAGGTCTGGTTCCTCGTTCACATCTGCCTCTTAACAGATAAAAACTAATTTTGACTGAAAATAACTACTTTTATGCTGGATAGAGGGTCTAACCAACCACCCACCGCTCTAACCACAATATCCTGACCTTACAGTGAGAGTAATCTGGGTCTCATGGACACTAGAGCCCATGCCACCGTGATTATGACCAGGCTTTTTAAGTCCATCATCCACTGGGAAGTGATTCCAATGCCATGGTGAGCTTCGGCCTTACACCAAGCATTATCGCCTCCCTGGGACTCCCTTACTCCTTGCTAATGGTCATCAGAGAATGGCTAAAATATCACCTGGGCCACTGACTTAATCCCTCTTCAAGTACATAATAGAACTAGCCCTCCTTGCCCTCAAAAAGGTAGGTGCATGTGTGTACCATGCTTTTCTGTACAAAAGGAGTGGCCCTGGCATCAGCCCCCACCAAAACACCCTTGTCCACAATGGTCAGTAAGTTCTCTCATAACTCCACCCTTTGGATAGGCCCTCAATATATCCTTGACTCCCTAAATCCTACCTCCAATGTGGAATGCGATCTCAAGGTGCTCTGGCAGGATGTCAACCATCTTATTCTCTTGGAAAAGATTTAAAATATGTTATGACATGTTCTACATTGCTCAAACAGGGCAGGAAACCAAACTGGTAACACATTCCATCACAAAAGATGACTGCAATGTGTCAAGCCAATTGAAACCCAACTATACCACTTTTTTATCTGCATCCTCATTGCCCCCGTTTGGAGAAGAGTATGTAAACTCTTTTGAGAAGAACCCTGGGTTGGACATCCAGTTTATTACATAATGTTCACCGCTTGCTTCCAAACTGCCCCTGGACTCAAAATCCTTGGCGTTTAGTGTAATGTTATGGACTATAATCTGTACCTTAACGCCACTTTGGACTTTAAGCTGTGGTCATTGCCCAATTTATAACTCATTTTTAGGTTCACTTTGTGATGACACTAAAAATCTCCACCAAATCTCCAACCACCAACAGATCTACTTAATTAGATGCTCAGCTCTGAAGGATTATCCCTCTAACTTTTCAATAAAACACCCACCTTTTCCTCCTCCTCAAGCTCTTAAGAGCTTGACCATAATTTTAATAAATTTAATAAATCCCCTCAAGTTGGGACCACCTAGTACTAAAAAAATAATCTGTTATTTTGTGTATACACTTTGCTAAGTAAATAAGTTTAAATTAAATAGAATACTAAAACTTAGGATTTAATGTGAAAAAGTTCTGCATGAGTTTACTGATTGATTTTTATTTCAATGAGACATTATAAGCTCAGAATTTGCATTTTCTGTTACACTGCTCCACTTTGAATATCAATGAAAATTAGACTATTCTCATGATCGACCACAAGCTCTAGAACAGAAAACATGATATTTTTTCATATGTCCAAAAGCTTTAGAACAGAAACTAAAAGATTTCTCATGATCTAACTGAAATGTGTTAAGATATTTTAGATCTTTTATATATTTTAAATAATGATTGTTACAGGTTAACTTAGGCTTTGGTCACACTATCAAATAGGTTAATAATTTGCATTATTTAAAAATTCTTTGGAATCTCTGTTTGAGAAATACAACTTCTTATCCTTAATTCTGCCAATAATCCTAGAAGAATATAGGCTCAGAAATACCTAAAAGAAGTTATAAAAGCCCATCATTAATTTCATAAACATCTGACAGATTAAAATGACTAAATACACTTTACATATATATTCATTAAAATATAAATTCCTTTCCTGGGCATTTAACCCAATAAAATACCTAAGATGACAGATGATGACTGCCAGACCAACAAACCAGAGAACTCAGATAACTATCCTACTACATAGGCAACCCAATGAAGAATCTGATACCTTTACAAAAAAGTGAAGATTCTTCCAGGGCTTTGTCTATAAATGACTACCAGAAACAGGCCTAAACTTAAATGCTGATGCAACTCTACACCCAGAAAAGGCTAAAAAATTTAAAAATGCCTATAATGAATATTTAGAGGCTAGCAACTTATGTGGAGATGACTACAAAGTGAGTAATTGAAAGTGACTCTTTGAAGTACCAAGCCTCCTCACAGTGAAGTCAGAAGTTGGCACAGCAAAACCTCCCTTTGACACCTGGGAAAAGTGGAATTAGAATGCCCTTGCCAATTTATACATATCAACCATGTATCTTTGTAATAAGTTCCACCAAATGTGACATAAAACTATGACAATAATAACCAATTTATGGGCAAATATGAAAGCCTCTTAAGATAATGACACCAGTTTGGCAATCTAACTGTGATTATATAGATCAACATGTGTTAGAATAATTTCTCAATAAATAAGAAGAACCATACCTAAATACTATTCTCATAGCACAACTGTCATGCATCGACCATGCAATCAAAATCTGCCACCAGTACACTGTCTATTCAGATTCTGGCCAGACAATTTGGAAACTATAAAGACTGAGATAGAGGAAGTAATGCCCGAGAATGAAACTATTTTAAAATTATAGAAAGTCCTCTTTATGAGTTCATTACACAGATAAATTTATTTCAAAGCAAGTTCTACAGCTCATATTTTAGTGCAAGGATAACCTAGGCAAGGCAACCCTTACTTTTAAACTGCAATTAATCTGCACATCATTTCAGACAGTATCAGAACTCATGCTAGCTATTAAGTGGCCCAATTAGATGGAAGATATCCTGCCAGAATTAATCAAAGAAGTCATGATGCAATTCCATCATCAGGGAAGGCAAACTTCGCTCAGTCAGTCCTCTGCCGTTACTACAACTTACCAACAAAGTCATATGGGGAGCGACAATAGGCACTACCCACTGCATTCACATCTTTATGTGCACAACTGCTAAATGACACTAGGGAATAGGGATGACGTGATACCAGCACACATATGATAGGACGTTGCCAGTGCAGCTTAAGCTGCCCTCAAGTAAATACAATATCCATCCAAGCAACAATATATAGAACAGGACTAAAAAATTTTCTGCTAAAGATTTACTCTGCTAAATTCAAAACAATAAGAACTAGCTAACATAGTCAATAATTATGGTCCAACAAGGGCAAATAAAATCATTGGTCTCTTAGACAAATAGTAAAAAGACTGATTAACAGCATGGTATATGATTGAATATGAAGGGATAAGAAGAAAACATTACAACAGTCCCCTCCATCTAACTGAATTTTAAAAAAGGACATGCATAAATACATATTTAACAAAAATTGAGAAATACAACCACAACAGTCATCCTTACAGAAAAATCCAGTAATGAATAAAACAACTGCCAAAAAGTTTCATTGTGCTAAAAGTCACTGTTTAGCTCTCAATCTGGCTTCATATCAACTTAAAAGGATTTCAGCTAAAAAACTCTTGGAAAAACAATTATTCTGGTACCTCAGAGACTTGTGAAAGTACAGCTTATCGTTATGTCAAGACCTCCACTAAGCTATTAGACTCATGTGAATTTAAAATGGGGTCAAAGCAAGAATTGCTATTCATCAACACTGAAGCTCTCCAAATTATGGGATCCTTTTTTGGATACACCATTCTATCTATCCTTGAAAAAGGATCATCAGAAAATATTGTGACCATGGGTACTTTTTAGATATTGATTAGGAAGACATACTATAAATAGACATGGTTTATCTGACGACTGGGGAACTCAGCAAGCTTGTTGTGGTCAAGTGTTGAGCTTCCAAAAGAGATAGAAGGCAAAATATGCTATATCTAGCAGTAGTCTTCAACAACCACTTTCAATTATCGCTTTCCCAACTGGCCTTAAAAGAGTTTGGAATATATGCAAACTTTAAATCAGATCAATGGCACATGTAAACAAAGTTATAAATAGAACTTCTGACTGATACCTATTCCAACCCCGAGAATACAGTTTATGCCCATGCACAACTATATACTTATTTGTGTGGCGGATTAATAGAATATATAACACTCTAACTCATCTGTATGATTAACAAAAGGAAAATTGATACAGCTCCTCCAAAATTCACATGATTCTTCCTGTGATGGCAACGATGTTCTCCTTTCAACCCTAGATTTTCACCATATTGACGTCAATAAACTATAACTTTGACAGATGGCCCTACTGCATGCCAAGCCTAAAAAATTCTTTAAAGTGGTAATCAAGAATGGTCTAGCAATTGATTCATCCGTCCTTCCCAGTCTCCATGGCATTCCTAGTTATAGCTTTCCCCAAGAAAAGTGAAATACTTTAGTTGTACATTGACTAGTTTCTGCTGAACTAAGTAGCCAAGAAAGAACGCATATCCAATGATGCAAATTGCATATATTCTAACGCCATGGTGGGTGCACAATATTACATAAATAGTGACTTGTTCTCTGGGTGCTACCAACTGGCAATGGAAAAAAATCCATCTTAAAAACAGCACCTATCGCTAAATTTAAACAATTAAAGTTCACTTAAATGCTCTTAGGCTTACTGGAGTTCCCAGAACAATTTTAAGAGTTATTACTGAATTATTATTTGAATTAATAAAGTTAATGTTTTAATGTCTATTTTTTGAGCACTTGTGGTACCCAACCCAAAAACGGGGGAGCCGCCATGTATCTTTAATGCAAATGGGCCAAACAAAGGGATTATTAAATAAAAAAATTCCTAATATGGCACCTCAGCCAATGCCTAGGAAGCCATATCAGAAGGTGAGGAAGTTTTGGTGAAACTTTTTGTAAAGCGCCCGCTTTAGCTGGCAGACCATGGCAGACAGCATTGGGGAGGGAGCATCAATGACATGGGGCATAAGGAGGTATAGTTGTGGGTTTTATTCATTTATAAGGCCAACGTTGTCCATCACCTCAACATATTGAAAAAAGTTGATGTTCAGCGAAAGTGATGAGAGCTGGCACACAAGTGAACAACTTGATGTGCTGGCAGGTTTCAGGATAATTGGGGTTAAAAAGAGAAGTTTTTTCACTCACAATGCAAGCACAGCTCACTCCAAAAGTGAGCTCCTCAATTTCATATTTTGCATCCTCATCAAAATCATGGGGAAAAATTGGGATGGGAGTACCCTCACCAAGGGGTTCCATCACCCTATGGAGATGTTGGCAGAGGAGGGCGTTGGCCAGAGCAGCTGCTGCTTCTACCGCCATTTTATTGATACTTTTATAAATACGGAAACCGTTTCAAGAGCAAAAACAGTGGGGATGCAAATCAGGATGATTTACAAAAAATTCCTCCAAAGCGAAATCCAGATTGACATTATATGACCAGTTGCTATCATCTTTCCATTTGAGGCACTCAAATGGATTAAGCTCAGCCAACCCTGGGCCAGCCACTGGAATTAAAGTGATTTCTGGAGCTGATTGGTCGAGGACAGTTAACCATGGCAGCTCAGCTGAAACTGAGTCAGCCATTGTCTCAGGATTCAGTAATCTGGTTGAATTACTTTTAAAATTTTTAAAAATTGTATTTTGATTAGGCGCTGCCTTAGGAGTCAATAAAATTCCCTGAGGCTGGGGCAGGATGATCAAGCCCCATAAAAAGAATTGGGGCGAAGTGGCCGCTGACCCAACGCCAGAAGAAGGAACGGTAGAAGTGGCAGAGGTGGAAGCCATGGGGCACTTGTGCTTCAAAATGATTTAAGTTTGAAGCACAAGGGGCAAATGGTGTGGCCATTTTTAAAATGCACCCAGAATGGATGATCAGGGGCGGATCTGACAATGGTGTGAAGGAAAATCGTGAGGTGGGAATTAAAATAAAATGGGCGGATCATTGTAAAGGTGCAAGGCCCTGCCAACTGATCTGCCCCGTTGGGAATCACAATTTGCAGCATGGGGTCTACACCATAAACGGCCAAACCCTCTGTGAGCTTGTGGGGAAAGCATTCAGGGGAAGGAAGGAGGGCTACCCAGCAAACTGGACCACCAAAGTGGCCTCATCTGGGATCTAGGTTTGAATGCTGAAAATGGGAATTTTTATAAAAAGATTTGCAGCTTGGCTGCTGCTGCTGCATCAGCTTCTGAATGGAAGCTGAGATCAAAATTCTCCTTAAAGGGGTGGAAGTCAATAAATCTGGCAGGTTTAAAAACTGCCGTGGCCATCTTAATGATGGCTGCACTTGCATATGGGAAGATTTCCCCATATTTGACTTCGAGGCTGAACCACAAATTGCTCCATGAGAGCACCAAAGGGCTCCAGAGCACCGCCTGGGAGCTTGCAAGGTAGTGAGCCAAGTCCTGAGGGAGGACATAACGCCTGGTAGCATTGGGCTTGCTATCAGAGACAGCCCAGGCGCACTTCAGCGGCGGCCAAAAGATGCCAGATGGTGGCGCACCACCACCCCAGGCTGGGGCAGCAGGCGTCAATTGCATTGACATTGGTAAGCTATGGCTCGATTGAGTGGTCATGTTTTGTATTTTTTAAAAAGTCTGAATTTGGCTTAAATTTGGTTATTGAAGAAAAAAGATTGATGCTTTACTGTCTACCTTTAATGATATAAACATCTTCTATACATTAATTAACAACAAGACTTACAAGAAGTACTCTGGAAGATTATTTTTAAACCATGGAATTAATGATACAGAATGAGTGTGTTGTGCTAGGGAACTGAAGCTGCTAGGACACATCATTTTTCTGGAAGGAAAGAACATGCACCCTCTCTAAGGTGGAAAAAAATTCTACGTGTCAAGTCCCTGTTAATGAATCTGAACTTCTTATGTTTCTGGGAACCATTGAATTCCACTAAGCCTTTGATTAAATTTTATTAAGTTGACTTCTCTATTCTACCCACTTCAGAAGAATTATTTTCCTTGGTAATTTACTAAATTGTCCATCAGAGTTTTTTCAGCGTAATAAATGCAATAATCAAAGCTTATTCAAATCTATCCAACTTCAAAAAACCAGGAAAAATGGATGCTAGTGAGTCAGCCATTAAAACCATGATCACTTATTTAAATGGAATAAGTATATACCAGTTGAGTCTATCTATAAAAACTTTCTAAGCATAGTACAACTACTTGACTTATAAGAAAAAAGTCCTGGCTGTATTATAAGCTCTTAAGGAATTCCAGTAATCGTTGGACTGGTATGTCATCAAATTTACAAAAATTTCAGCGGTGAGCTTTCTGTTGATAAACTAATACTAAACAGACGCCTAGTGCAAATGAGGTATGACCCAATGGAGTTTGAAGTAAAATTTATGAGTCTTTTCAAATAGCTCAACTTGGTGGTAAATGGGTCATCACAAATCCACAACAACCCCACTGGCAAGCGTTTTAAAGTGGCCACAGCACAGGTTCATGAAAGTTTATTCCTTAATTAACACAAATTCATGTATGATGACAGGACTCACAAATCTGAGCCAGTAAGGGTCAATTAAAAAACCGACCTGTTCACTATAGTACTTAGGCACTTCCGTCCTACATAAACTAAACCAATCCTATTAAAATATTACAATCAAGAACAATACAAATCTATTAAGGAAGTAATTTAGTATATAGGGTGCCTTGGCAATCTAGTGACCTCCTATTAGAATCATCAGCATCAGTCACTGTAATAACTTTTTTATTAATTGATATGCAGATTTGGCATGTTATTGGTCTGAAAGTCACTCAACTCAATTTGTCAGGATAGACAATTGTTCCCTCAAGCTGGTAAACTAAACTAAACTAAACTAAAGTATTGGAGACCATCTTTAATACTTTATAGAAGACTAATCATTAGATTATCATAAATGCCAATTCTGAGCTCCCTCCTTGGGATACTAAAAACCATTGACATAGCTATAAATTATCAAATGCTACATTGGAGCTTTCTCCACAATAGACTACAAGTCAATGACACTAATAATTATATCAGGAATCATCCGCGCTAATTCGCTAGTATTGGAACATATTGGCAAAAGCAAAGGAGGTTAAATCCTCAACAGCCAGCAATCTTTCATATAATGTAGATCAGAAATCAAGTACAAGCTCCTACTAATATTTACTTTCAAAGAAGACTTTGAAATGCCAAACAATATTCATGTCATGGCTCATGACCTAATTGTGGAGTAAATTGGAGAAACATGGAGGATATGAATAAGGCCAAGGGAACCAAGTTGCATGCCCTCCCAAAAATCAGTCAAATCTTGTATCAACTCTGGGTGCAGGCCAGGCAAGCCCAGGTGGGTTTCAAGAAGGCGCGTGATGCATTTCACAGCATTACATCGACATCATCAAAAAACACACAATATGTTATAAATGTGGATGATTTCTTACTTTTTATTAGAAATGAGGGTATAGTTCATTTTCAAAGTATCATATTACCAAAACAGGTAATTTTCATCTCAATTTCAAGATCAGGTTTCTACATACTTGAACTATGAGACTACCATCAATGTATTCTCTCATTATTGGTTAGACTCTGCTTGGATTCCTAATTTCTTTTAAGTTTTATTGCTTGGCTAATCTCTCTGTTAGTTATCTTCCCTTTTTTAGTAAACCATTATTATCTTTAAGTTTTATATTTAAATTTTATTTGGAGAAGGCTGGCCATGGGGTGGACATTTTCAATAAACTCCAACTACAAAACACCGAGAAAATAACAAGAGGCACCCCAGAGGACACGTAGCTACCTCCTGTTGCCAGTGGGACTGCAAGTGGAAGGAAGAGGGGGAGTGACAAAGGAGGCCTGGGACAAAACTGAACATGAATGAAGGAAAGGATCCGATGAGAGGAACCAGATGGGGAACCAGGACGATACAAATAGCGTTGGCGGGATGGCAGGTGGGCAAACAGTCAATCTTGTTAGTGATCCGTGGGTTGAGAATGGAAGCTATACACTGATTCACAAAGGGATGGGGTAGTGCCAGAGAGTGCATCAAGGAAAATGGTGTTTATCATCCATAGCACTATTGCAACAATCAAAGTGCGGAGTGATGGCAGGATAGGGAAGGTTATGGAGAAGGAGAAGATGTTTTTTGACAGGCTGAAAGCCTGCTCACTCTCCTAGCAAAAGAGGCGCACAACATCTCGCCAAACTGCCTGTGAAGGCGGAAAATCTTCTAAGCAATGGACTAAAGATCTGTATTGACCGCACACAATGCATGAAGTTTAAGAGGCATTGGACCGCTCCGCCATGAAGTACACTTTTCTCAGGCATCTTCACACATGGGCATTAATTTGAGGTTGTAAAAGAGGATGGTGAGTGTACCACTAAATGTCCTTCTGGGTCTCTAAAGAGTACGGTATGTCAAGATTGTCAAGATAGCTTACATGGCAATAAGGTTGGGACGTTGGGGTACCAGCTTGTGCAAAACGACTTGCCCATGAATTTCTTGTTTGAAATGGGGAGTATGGAGACCCCTCTGGGTGGTGTGTCCACTGATGCTGATTCTCCACTCAGAGCTCTGCATGGAGAGAAAAATTTGTTTGAAGTGGAGCGACATCCCATGTGGGCCCATGGTAGAGGGATGTAAAACAAGATAGTTTATCAGAGAATGTGGGTGGGTAGTATTTCTGAGGCCCAGGGCATGGGAAAATTGGAGCAGGCCGCGCGTAACCACTTCTGGGATGTGAATGTGGGGTTGGTGACTGCAGCAATCCAGGTGCCAGGTATTTTAGGCAGCATGGCCTCGAAGTTGAGCAGGCTCATACCACCACTAAGGCGAGGGTCAAACATGACATCCAGGCGCACTGGCGGTGGGCGGCCTAGCCAAACCCACCCTTGTAGGAGGGCGTATAAAGAGGTGAATAAAGTTGGGTAAAAGGAGATAGAATGGGACACAAACCAGACTTTGGACAGTAGCATAGAGTTGGCAAGCACAATCTATCCTGGGAGGGTAGTCTGATGGGCTCTGAGGTAAGCGATGCGCTTTGTAACATTGTATAAAATATGGTGCTCCATCACTGATGAGGCGTACCCTCCCAACTCCAGCCACACTCCCAAATGGTGTACTGGACCAGCTGTGGGTCTTGGCATGAAAGGGAGCACAAGCAGGGCAATATGGGTTGGGTGGGGCAAGTTAACCTATGAGCTAGCTGCTGAAGCAGGTAGGAAATGAGGTGCTGGTGACCAGCAGGCTTTGTACTGGCTGAAAAGATTTCAGTTTTGTAGGCATTGAGTGCGGCGTTACTTACCCTGGAATAATCCTGGATAGAAGCCTCAAGCGCACGTGCATCTTGGTTGTTAGACACCTGTTGGGAGTTTTTGCCCATATTACCAACTTTCTAGATTACTAAAAATGCTAGGGGATAATTCCTTAAGGCGAGGTGAATTGGAAATCAGTTGACCCGAATTTCGGAGTAACTATGTTTGGGGGTATTTGGGATATTTGCCAGGCCGTATCCATCAGGG
>JAKSZP010009818.1:0-49786 GCA_022478985.1 Massospora cicadina
GCTATCATTCTGCCACTGATAAGAGCCCCTTTCAACTGCTGTATGGATGACATCCAGCTCTGCCTGCCTTGCTATATTCTTGTGTAGAGGACACTGGTGGTGTGAATCCCCAGCGATATCTGAGGCAACTCACAGATACATTGATCAAGTTGCAAACTGAAGCCTAATCCACCAGTTTGGCTAAGAAAATTCGTGACCAGGAAGCTGACCAGAAGTGCCGGAGCAGACTTCCATTATTCACTGAAGGGGATTATATGTTATTCCACGACCAGCATGGATTTGGACGAAAGAATAAGCTCTCTGACATCTGGGTCAGCCCATTTGAAATTATCTAGAAGACTGGTATGGATGTCTACACAATCAAGGAACCTGCTGGGGGTCAGATTATCAACTGAGTCCATACTAAGTTCCTTAGAGCGTACAAACAGTAAGAGCCTATCATCCAGTCAAAGGGGGGGTAATTTCAGGAAGTTGATATGACTGGATGATATGCTACCCATATTGATGGATCACAGGGGAATCAAGATGAGTCAAGAAATACAAAAAGGGGATATACGAATTATAATTGAGCAAAATGAGAACATTTGGCAAATTGAGAGGAATCACACCAAGATTTAATACAAATTAGAGCAACTCAAAAAAGGAAAAAGAATAGAAGATACCAAGCCATGGATGCATCTGGCTGGGGAATCGAGGTATAAAGAGCCTGATGGAAGATTAAAAGGGGATAGTCTTTTAGGAGGAAGAAGAAGTGCAGAACAGTCTGCGAGACATCTAAAAATAAAGGAAGAAATAAGGGACAATAGCTCCATATATATTTTATTTAGTTTTATTATAAGAATCAGCGATACTCATATTGTTCAATTGGGTTGCTCAGTGGCTATACCCTGTGCAAATTTAACTTGGCGACAGCAGACCCAGACACCAAGAAATTAACAGGTATAAATACTAGTGCATAGCTTAATGAATGATCATTAAATAATATTCTTAAAATAAAGATAAATTTTTTCCATTTCTTTTCTGCTTTTTATCTGATCTCTTTTTAAGAGTGTCTACAAGCTGGGATCTCTGAGTCCACAGCTTGTACCTTTGCCTGCCTCAGTTGAATTTTTAATTATGAAGGGAAAACTGAGACTAAATTTGGCCAGAATTTGTTGGGGCTATATGTAAAACTAGTAAGTTTCTGAATGGTCAAAATACCATAAGTTACTATAAAAATTGAGGATAATTTGGTTGAACTTTATCCTGATAAAGCATGCAGGATTATATTTATCAATAGAGTGATCCTTAGAAATTAACACACGTAATGCCCAAGCAGATGGCATATGATACTTCTTCTTTTAGTACTAGATGGTCCCAACCCAAGGGGGATTCATCAATGTTTATTGAATTATGCCTGGGCTCCTAAAAGCCTGAGGTGAGGGAAGGGGAGGGAGGAGGCATCGAGAAAGGGAGGGGGGTTTGCGCGCCAGAGCCATGCTGCAGTGACAACTGAGCGGGGGAGGGGTTGGCGACATAGTGCAGACCTTCAGGGCCATCTCAAAGTGTACTTGAAAGTGGGTGATCATGTGTGGAAGGGTCCACACCTGCTGGTCAAAGGCAGCATGAAGGAAGGAGTTATGGATGGTCCAGATGGCTGTGGCATAGGCGAGGACACAGAGGGGTTGGTGGCAACCAAGCAACGTCTGCTCGAACATGAGGTCTTGCACAGGGTGTCCAGACCAGGGCTGAGCATGGAGGAGCGCGCGGGCCTTTGGCCAAAATGCGGCAACACCTGGACAGGTGAAAAAAGGATGGAGGTGGGAGTCAATAGGCTCCGCACAGTGGGGGCAGTTTCAGTGCTGGAAGGTAGGGCCAGTCTGGTCCCTTGTCCTGTATGAACAGTGGAGCACCCTCCATAAGGTAATGAACACCTTTGCTGACAGGATGGGGTGATAGACGTCCTTCCACAATTCCTTAAGGTCGAATCTCATGGAGGGAGGGAGGAGCTCAAGGAGCCTTGGGTGGATGGGAGGACGATCTTGGGGGTTGAGGCGAGTTGTGACAACTTGTCCATTGTGCACAATTGCATGGCGACGGGGTCTGAGGCCAGGGCCTTCTCTTCTGTATTGGAAGTCATGGTGGATCTGTGCGCCTACTCGTTTTAGGGCAAGGAGAGCCTGGTTCTGGTAGGGGGATGAGGATGGTTTCAGGCGTTGGCCTGGGTGGTTTGTGAGCCACTCCCCTAATGAGGTCAGAGATGCTCTAGGAAGACCCAGAGCTGCTGACACTGACTGGAGGAGGGCGGGCGCCCATTGGGGCATGGGGGTCGCGTCCCAGCAGACAATCGGCTATAGGAACTTCAGGAAGATTGTGGTGGCGTGGGATCACATGTCCAGAAGCCCTAGGCCCCCTTCATTGCAGGGTCGGGTAATGGTTGAGAGGGCCATTGGTGGATGGTTTGAGCCCCAGATCCAACAGCGGAGGAGCACATTGAGCCGCGTATAAAAGGCATCTGTGAATGGGCAGATGTGCGCTAGAAACCAGACTTTGGAGAGGAGGGACACTTTGGCCATCAGAGCTCAACCCTGGGGGGTGATGTGCCGCCAGTTCCAGCTGGCAATCCTGAAGTTAACTGCTGCGAGGAGAAAATCCTCATTGTCTTTTAGCGCAACTCCTTGTTGTTTGGTGAGAACGCCCAGGTGACGGAAGGTACCGCGCATAGGTTCAATACCAAATGGTAGGGGGAAGGTGGGGGAGCTGACCCATAAAAATGTTGTCTTGGAGGTGTTGACCATGGCGTTGGACGCCTTGGTGTACCTCTCAATGGTCACAGCAGCGAGGGCAACATCCCCAGGGCAGCCAAATGCAATGGCGGTGTCATCTGCAAATGCCATGGTGTGGGTGGGGGCTTTACCTGGGACCAGAATCCCTGTTAGCTTGTCCTGTAAGGGGGCCAAGAGGGGATCGAGGGTGATGTTAAAAAGGATAGGGCTCAGGGGGTCCCCTTGCCGGAGACCTTGTCCAACTAGTACTGCCACTGTAAAACCCATTGGCGCCAGGACTCTGGTGTGGAGCTGGTCATAGAGCGCTGATATCTAGCGCCTAGCTGCGGGGGGGAGATGGAAGTGGGCCAGGGAAGCATCAATACACTTTCAGGACACCCAATCATATGCTTTCTCCATATCCAGGAGAGCCACAAAGCCATTCAACTTATGATAGTTAGCAGTCAAAGTCACGTGAAGGTCATTATAGTTGTCCCATAATGACCTCCCCAGAATAAAACCGTGCTGGGATGGGGAGAGGCGAGGTGACACCCATTTGGTGATGCGGTTGGCCAGAAGCTTCGTGAAGAGCTTGTGGTCTGTGTTGATCAACGCTATGGGGCGCCAGTTCGCCAGGTTCTCACGGTCTGACTTCTTGTGAATGAGGGTCGTGATTGAGCCTCTGGAGTCAGGGAGGACCTCGCCATTTACTAAGAGTGCAGCGAAGAGGTTTCGGAGGGTTCTGGCTATCACCACAGGTTCCAGAAGGTACACCTCGAAGGGTATTCCGTCTGCGCCTGGGGCTTTAAGCCGTGGGGATTTCAGAAGGGTTTCCATCACCTCCTGGATGGAAATAGGCTCCTATAGAGCCTCATCAGCCCGTGGGTCAATGGGCGGCTCTGGAGCCCACCACAGGAAGTCTTGGATGTCCGACAGGTCCACCTGGGTGGCATGGAAGAGGCTGGAATAGAAGCGGTGTAGTTCCTGCGTGATTTCCTCCTTATCCGAAGTGGTTGTAGTGCCAATCTTCAGTGCAATAATATCCTGCGCTGTTGACCGGGCTTTCTGTTTCTGAATGAAGAAGCGGGTGGGGCGTTCCCATTGAGCATAGTAATGAGATGTTGTAAAGTTTGCTGCCCATTCTTCCTGCAGTGTGAGCTCCAAGCGGAGTGCTTCCTGCGCCGCTTCCCAGTCTTCCAACCATCTGGGAGAGGGCGAAGGCTGGCAGTTTCGCTCCAGATGTCTGATTCTGGCTTCCGCCCTTTTGACTCTGGCGCGAGCTGCGGTCATCTAGGCTTTGGCGCAGTTGTAAGCAACGCGGGTGATGCCCTCCTTGGTCACCGCCCATCTAGCCTTGTGGTCAAGCAGGTGGGGTGGGGGGAAATGAGAGTCTCCCGGATGGTCATAGACAGCTTCTCCTTAGTGAAGGGGTTGTTGAGAAGAGCTGGGGCAACCCTAGGCCAGAACCTACGCGACGGTCTAAGCGTGGTGGTGAGGACAACAGTGAGTGACCTGTGATCACTCAGATGGTTGTCACAAGAGATGGGGGAGGAGACGCGGCCAATCAGCAGGGGGCCAATCAGTGCCATATCTATGCGTGACGCTGACTGGAAAGCTCCTCCATCATACTGGATCCTAGTCATGCAACCTAGGCCAGACGCGGAGGGTGGAAGCGCATATATAAAGCCACTCAGGCGAAGGAAATCCTGGAGGCGACTTGATCCAGGGCGTTCCTTTGCTGCAGGGGGGTAAGAGTCATGGACGCGACTTATGGTTGTGTTGAAATCTCCCAGGGGGACTGTATTCCGTGGGAGATTGAGTTGGACGAGCTCTTCCAAGAGCCAGTTTTTCTCCCGACCTGCATTAGGCAGGTAGATGCTTGCAGCGAAGAAAGAGAAGTTGGGAGTGGTGAGTTTGGCCAGTATGAGGCGGCCACCTAGATATTGTGAAAAAGAATGGGTTTTAACCCAGGGGTTCAAAACAATAAGGGCGGCATGGCTTGTCCAGAAGGAGATGCCTTCAAACTGTTCATTCCATGCAGATTGTTCGTGGGGAGGATATGGGGCTCCTGGACATCAGCGATGTCAATTTGTGCTGACCTGAAGTTGTGGAGAAGGCGGGCTCTCCGCTTAAAGTCCTACAACCCATTCGCGTTGATGGATTGCAGGGCCAGGGTGCTGCCGTGGGGACTCATATCTGTTCCCCTCATGTCCTGGGGGTTGCTAGCGCTTAAACCTGCTGCTGTGAGGCGGCTAATTTTGAAACCTTTAGCTTGACTATTAGCTGCAATCTGTGAGGAGCGTCGAGGGTTCTGAGGGGAAGGAGAGGGTGGGGGAGCGGAGGACCCAGTAAGCCAGCCTAGGATGCTGCCCCCACTCCGTTGCAGGGGAAGGACCTGAGGTTGCTCAATGGCGACCTCCGCGGTGTCCCCATTTGATGAGTCTGAGTCCATATTCACTTCCTCCAACACTGCAAAGGAGCCGCGCGAAATGGACTGTGGGGTTGGGGTAGGACTCTTTGAGGTGGCACTTCTACCGCAGGATGCGGGTTGCAAGTCCATGCTGGTGGGTATAGCTCCATTGGGAGCTGAGGGTTGATGCGATCAATCGCTGGTGGAGGTTGGTGGGGATGCTGCGGAGCCCTGAGTGGGGGTGGCTGACGAGGGGCGCCCTGTGGGAGATGCCTTGCGCTTGGTGAGAGAGGGAGTTGACTTTGGGAGATTGGAGGGGGTCCCCACTGGAAGGGGGCATGATCGCGAAGGTATCCTGTACCAATAGTGGGGTTGGCTGTTTCAACTGCTAAGAGTAAGGCCTCAGGGGACAGGCCTTGAATGGGAACCCATTGTGTGGGTTGTGGAAATGCTGCTGCGGCCACGTGGGATCGTTTTTGGCCTGGTTTAGGCCCCTGGGTGGTGGCTAAGAGGGCTTGTTTTCGAGCTGTGCAGTCACTATACAGGTGTCCAAGGGCATTACACTATGAACACCGTGGGTGCGCCTGATCAGGGTCGACAAAAAAGATCTCAGGGCATGCTCCAACTACCGCCACATGAGGAATAACCTCAATGTTGCGGGATACAGTGGGGGAGGGGATGAACGACGCCCTAGCAGTGCGAACTCTTTGAGTGGGAGCATAGCAATAGGGGACGCTAAAGTCCACTGAAAGAACAGACCCAAAATCCATTAAACCACGATGGAGCGCCAGTTTAAGAGACTCAGGATCAACAGTCGTTGGTAGGTTGGAAAAAATAACCCATGAAATTTTCTCCAGATGAGAGCGTGTGCGGGAGATGCAAAGAGATCCACACAGAATAATGACCTGGAGGGTGGCAGCATGGTCAGCAAGGGCAGCTTCAGTGAAGCCCACATCGATATAGTGGCCCTCCACTGATTCATGGATGGTGGTGTTAAAATGGGAATGTCTCCGCGATCACTGCAAAGTATGAGAAGTAATCCTCCGTATAGAATTAACAGGGTTATGCCCATAATAAAGGCGAATTGTGTGGGAGAGGGTTGAGCGAGGTAGAGCTTTTTGTGCTATAGTTTCGGCCCATTTCTTCTTAACATCAGCAATAAACGCCGCTTCACGGGGATCAGCTTTGGGTAGCGTTGGTGCCAGAGGTTTTTGCCACGCCCCAGTGGCTCCTTTGGTACGTTTGTGTTTGCTTTGGGCTGCAATTGCAGGTTGAATGTGAGCTGGTGGTTTGGACAAGTTTGCAGATTTCCCCTGTTGCTGGAATATTATAGCAGTTGCTGGCGTCATATTAAATTGAGGGGCGGATTGTTGGGCCTTGCTAAATTGGGGAGGCCCATCCAGATTGGAATTAACTCCAGCCAATTGGGAGGAGGGCGATGTTTCATCACAATCCCAATCTATTTGGGTAAATTCAGCCCGAGTATTAGCTGTGATTTCATGGGCAAAACTCACTGGCTGATTGTTGAATTGGTTGTTTTCAGCATATGGAGATAAAGTGCCGACTTGAGAAGTGCCAATTATGGGGTTTAAATTGGTACAGGTGAGAATGGAATTGGTGTGAAGTTCCAAAATCTGAACCATTTGAATCCCCATTGGGAAAAGTAGATTGTCCCAATTTGGTGCTTAGTGAACCAGAATGTGCGACTAATCCAACCTTACATCTGAGGGTTTGAGGGCCAGATAGCTGGGTATCGCCCCTCATGGGGGGAGCCAGAAACACGGCGTCAGCATTAATAGATGGGGCTGAATTAGCTGACACAATGGGGGAGGTGAATGCCTGGATTGGCTGAGTTGCATTCAACTGAGAAGACGCCATTAAAACAGCGTGGGTGATGGCCTCCTTGGTTGTAGGGGGCCCAGCGGGTTGGTGAGAGGCAGCGCACGCAGAGCTGTTGGACATGCAGGTTGCAGAAGTGCGATCAGGTGAACTGGCGCTAGTTGAAGTTGCTCCAGGTTGGGGGGTGGTGCCTGCTTTCACAGCCGCTGCTTGAGAGCGGGTGATTCTGGTTGACCCTGATGGTGGGTAACCAAGGGTTGCTTTGAATGAGGGTGGTGCTGGCTTGTTTGGCTGAGCCCGCGGGTTCTTTTGCGGGGTTTCCCGCCATATTTGCTAATATTTTCGTAAATCTCTTTAGTGGAGCTAAATTTCAAGACTGAATTGGTTTTCAAAAAGTGATGCTTAGCAGAAAGAGATAGTTTTGACAAAAAGGCATATGATACTTCTTAGAATATAAAATCCTTAGATAAGACTTGAGGCTGTATTCTGATGTTTATTTGAACTGTGGCTTCCTGACCTTTAATTTTCCTGATCAAGCAGGTAAAATATTTGATAAATACAGCAAGTATCAGATTATTGAGCTTTTATTTAAAAACACTAAAATTTCTTTTATATTGTATTGAAATACAGGGGTTTAGATAGGTCTACTTCTGATGCTAAAGCATCTTAGCCATTTACTCCTCTACTTGCACCACCACTTTACCAGCTGCACGTGGGCAATTTTTCTGAGGTCCTTCTCCACACGTGAGGCTTCCTTATGTAACCTAGCTTTACCTTGTGGAAAATGTTTTTCTAACATAATTATTCTAAGACAGCATCTCATCTGATGCATCTTCAAAAGGCTAAACCATCTTTTCTCTGGACAATGATAGCACATTGCCAAGACAATTCATATAACTAACTAAAAATTAATTCAATTGTAACCTAATTTACATTAAAAACCAATTTTTGGCTTGACCTAAAAGGCTCCAATAATGGGTCATTAAGTTGAATATTATTAAGTGTAGTTGTTTTTCTGTCAATCCCTTGTTTTTCTTGTACTTATAATATCTTCATTTATTAATCGCTTATATATCTAACATCAGATAAAATAATTCAACTTAAGCTAATACTTTAGCTCTAACTTATAGTTATCCAACAATTTAAATCCAGTCAATCATTCAACACCCCTACATTTGAGACTTTCATAACATTACCCTCCCCAATATAAGACCTAGGAAAAGGCTTCAAGTGCAGCGTGTGGACTTAATTATAGGTGATGTGGGTAATATTATCCTTGATGGAAACTCACTAAATTTTCTCATGACAACAGTTACAGGCCCCATCCATATGAATTATAACTTCTCAGGTTGTTTTCTGTACATATGGTAGAGCATTGCTTTCCATTTAACCTCAAATATGGCCAAATCAGGTCTTTAGTCAATCTATGGTTCTCCTAAAGTGACTTCATAGTATACTACTGATGTTCATCTGAACCTTGGCTAACACCATAATTTCTTCTTTGTATCTGACAGAAAGTAGATTTTTATCCTCATCCATTACTGGGGCTAAAAAAGCTAGGCAATGTGGCTTCTCTTACATATAGCGCCTTTTATACAGGCATGTCAACAATCCTGTGGTAGCTCAACTGGTAAGCAAACAGGGTAAAGGCAACAAGATGTCCTATATTTCTATATAAATTAATAGCGATCTTCTTTAAGATTTACACTAGACTCTATTACTCTTTCCATGTTTCCATTTTTTAAGGGTGTAAGACTTAGTAAACTGCTGCTTAACTCCTACTAAGTCCATCAGGGGTCTCACAACTTCTAAGATGAGATTCCGTCCAATATTGGAAAGCAGTATTTGATAGCTTCAATATTGAGTAATAAATTTATTGTAAAAAGATATCGCAGTTTTTGATTTAAAAGCGTTGACTATGATCCCTTCTGTCCACTTAGCATAATGATCTATTGCTACATTAATAAACTGATTCCCATTGGATCACTTCAGGAATGGTCCAACAACGTCAATGGAAATGTTGTAAAAGGGTGCACTTTGAGGGAAAAACTGAAGCTCAAACTTCTTTAGGAGGGCTTTTATGGGCATATTTAATGCAGAGCTCCAGAGCCTAATTGATATCATCCAACATGACCTCCCAGCAAATCCCTCCTTAAGATTCTGGTATGTCTTCTATAATCTTTTGTTGCCTAATTGATGTCATCCTTTCTTGATAACTATCGTTTTATTTCTCATCTTTACATATTGTAATTATTTCTCCTGTACTTATTTTTCTAGACGTCCATCTCTAGTCCTTATTGTTCTTAAAAGCTCTTTAGTATCTTTTTTATTGCATCATATTCTTTTTATTCCTTATCTGGTTTTCTATAAGTCTGTTGATCATATCACTCTCATGGGCTTGCAAATGGAGAACAGGTAGTTGCAACAGGACATCAGCGTTGATATGCTTCTCTCCTGCCTGGTGCAGGATCTCAAAGTTGTAGCTTTTTAACTGAACATCCCATATTACAAGTAATATATCATGATTTTTGATGTTTTAATCATCTTAGTGTGGCATGATTAATAATTGTCTTGAATTGCACACCATAAACATATGATCAGAAGTGAATGTTTCTTTTATCTCTTCTAGGCGCTTATGCTATGTAACCGTGTAGTTGCGCTCTGCTCAGACTAATTATTAAGTGTAAAACTTTATAAGATAATCTACTACTTGTTGTCCAACCGCGCTAAAATGGTACCATACCCTGTTAAAATTGGCGCAGGGGCTTAGGATTTTAAGGCGCACATGTTATTAGAACTCAAGAATACAACGTACTGTTTAAAGGTTACACTTTTGACAAATATTTACAAAGGAAACGCTTATAATTGTAAGTAGGGGTTAATAAAAAACAAAGAAGCACATGTAATATCAATTACTTCCTGTGGCTATGTGGCTTGCTATAATAATTTTCTTAATGGTAAGCTTCTTTTAAGCTACAAAGGAAAGATCCCCCTCTGAATGACAATTCCACTTAGATATGCTCATCTTATTTCAAGGTTCATATTGGTGTAATTTATGGCTACTAAGCAGTACTTTATAATAGTAAAATAAAGGCATAATATATACATCAGGCCAGGGAAGCAAATGGCAGGGCTTAGGGGCATTTTCTATTAGTAGAAATATGCTAATTGCAATCAAGACACCTGTGTATGACCTCTTTAATATCATGTTAATACTAATGCATATCTTATACTAGCGCGGAGAACTTTAGGGTAAAAGATTAAAAATAGTATAATAGATGATATACCCCTGAGGCCATGGGCCATGGTGATCAGTAAATCATGGAAGCAAAGCTGCACTGGTGGAGATTAAGAATTTGATCTGCTATAGTACTTACTAGTAAAAAAAAGCTTTGTGGCGGGATTATCAATAGTAAAAACATACAACTTTGGCAACTAACTAAAATGTCAAGTCCCATGAGGCAGATATTTATAAAAATGATCAAAAGATTTGTCTAAATATTAGTTAATATATAAAATTAAGTAACTAATATAACTTGAGTTGGTCAATCAATTGCAACATACCCATACTGGTAATGCTAGTATATATATAAAATTTCTTTGCAAGATCTAGGCTTTTAAGATTGAGGCTTTCATTAGTTAATGTTCTGTATAAACTAAAGAATATTATTTCTCTTGTTTGCAAATGAACAGTACTCCTTTGTTATAAAGGTGCGTGAGAAGCTCATAAATGTATGCAAAGTTTGGTACAAACTAGCAGTAGTATATTAAAATACTTGAAGGATAATTTGACATCTCTCAAAAACTTTGAGAAATTCATCTTAGCAATAGCTTCAACTTTCTCTTTTTGGGGCTTGATTCCTCTTTGGTTAAATTCGTGGCTGAGAAAACCAACTGGCTGTTAATAATTAAACACTTGTTTCTTTTTTAATGAGGTTATTCTCTCTCAGATATGTGAAAAACTCTTTCATATGTGCTAAATAATAATAAAACGCCTTTCAGAACACTAAGATTTTGTCCAAAAAGATGATCACACTAAAGTATTTCAGATCTCTAAATGTTTGATACTACTCTCTGAACCATAGCCAGGGCGTTGTATAAGCCCTGTGACATACACATTGGTTTATACAGAACTTGTCTGGTATTAATCATACACTTCTCCTGGTCTTCTGGTGACACCTTTACCTCCCAATATCCACTTTCCAGGTTCAATATTGAGAAGTAGTGGAATTTTCTAATTTGTTTCAAGGCATCCATGATGAACAGTATTGAGTACAAATCTTTTTTATTTAAGTTTAGAAATTTTGTAATCCATGATATGCGTGAAGTCTATCCTTCTTTCACACTAGCAGAAGTGGTAATAACTAAGGACCCTTGGAGGGGCATAACAAGCGTACATCTATAAGTTACTGTAGCTCCTTTTAGATAACTTCTTTCTTAATCTTAAAATGTTGATAATGCTTTGATCAGAAGGGTATGACGCTCTCAGTATTAATCCTGTAAACTCCTCCATTACACAAGCCATAATTATTAGGTTTTCTACTAAAGATATCTGAATACTGATCCAATAGTTACTTGAGTTCACGCTCTTCTTGTGTAGATGGTTCTTACATCCCAATATCCTTGTACCAGATGAGGCATAGATTGACTTTACATTAATGTCAGGATTTTAACCTTATGAATTCTTCTCATTATCTAAACTTAGGAGATTCAATTAGTAGGGTGATTGATTAAAAATCGTCTAGTTATAATGATGTTATATTTATAAAGCTACCTTTATGTGCTCCTTGTTCAATTGTGTTGAAATATGTCATATTATTTGGGATGATCCCTTTAAGGCTTTTGTTGAAACTTATAGATCAGTCCTTCAGAGGCTACACAATTATTAGTTGTAGGTAGCACCAGCTGAAATCTCTTAGGGTTGCCTCTTCCCTTCGCAATCTCACAACAGAAATGCAACATTGAGGAAATCTCTTAACAGAATATGTGTTAGCAAGAAAATCTCTGATCACAGGAACAGGTAAGACTTTATGTATTACAACAGGCAATCTCTTAAAGGGGTGGGCGCCGTTGCCAGACCAAATCTCAGCTAATTGAGCAGGCAATATATAGCTTAAACTAGAAAAAAGCAAATGACAAAGATATATTAGAATGAGTGTAAATTTATTGAGAAATAAATGATAATTTAAATAGTACCAGAATGGAATTAAGAATAAAATAAAAAATGGAAAGGAATATTTAATATGGTGAGAGATAGGCATATACCACGTGTGAAGGTAAAAATAGATTTAGGAAAGTAGAAGGCAAAGGCACAGTCTAGATTCAGGGTTGGAGTAGATCAGGATTCATCATTGAGAACTGGAGTGAGATAATGGTAACACAATTAATCGGTTTCCATTATCTGACATAGGGAAGTCAATAGATAAAAATGTAGAATAGGTGACATGAGGATGAATAGAGGAGTTACACATGTAATATGACCTTAGGCTTAATATCATGATGATAATAAGTTGGTTTGGGCGATCTTCCCTACCTTAGCAAACAGTTAATCAAAAATAGGGCAATTCATAATAAAATTTTTAACTGTGAACTTGGTGTTATTAACCATTTGATTCTAGGTAAACTAGGATTAGTAATTTTGAGTTTTAATCCTGATGAAATAGAAATTACTATATCAATAGTTATAGGTCAATAAGGGTTCTGGCATTTAGTGTAATGATATGGAAATTTCATAATTCATATCTTTATGCCACTTTTGTCTCCACTCTGTAAAAGCTGCCCCATATGATCACCCACTTTTAAGTTCATTTTTGAGATGGCCCTGAGACTATTTACCATGTCACCATGGGCCAATTTGTCAGTTTGAGCGGACACCTGGCTCTGTCAAAACTTTCCCTCACCCTTTCTTGACACATCCTCTTACCCTGCCTTATCCTCAAGCTTTTAAGAGCTCAAGAATGAAAAAATAAGATTGGTGTATACTTTTTGGGTTGGGTTCACCTAGTGCTAAAAAATTTAGGCCAAAACTTTATAATTAGATAAATGTATTGCGAGCCCAAGGTTGAGGCTTCATACCTACTAGGGTAAAGCCTGGCAATTTTCAATATTAATTGATGTTATTTAATACCAGCAGTTTGCTCTGAGGATTTTTGATCATTTTGCTAACTATTGGTTATCAATTTGACACTGGCAGCTGAAGCTGAGGATGTCAATAGCTTATTATGAATCATTAATGCCAGATAAAGAGTTTGATGACATGTTCAGGATTACTAACGACTGAATGCAAGGATGATCCAATCATCTACTTTTGGAATTAGCTGGTGACTTAAACAAAGCATAGTCGTATTTCCAGCTTTGATGCTGAGGCATCCAATAAACTTCTTAAGAAATGACCATTTCACCGCCCTAGGGTTCTGAATTACTGGTGACTAAGGCCAATAATATTTTATTTCTTTTATAATAGTAATCTATAAATGATTAACCGTTGGCCAATGCCAAGGATGAATTAAAATTAACATCCAATAGTCAGCGTGATAATTTCAAGAGAATGGTTGCCAGTAATGTTGCTGAAGATAAAAGTTGTTTTTCCAGAGATAAATTCCAATGATTGTTGATAGGTGGGCAGAGGATTGCCATGGAAACGCTTAAGTATAATTACCTTAAATTTCCTCATAAAAAATCTTTACTCTGCCTTTTCTTTTATTATATAAGGTAGCATAGGGTATCTGGCAGTGGAGGGAGGGCTTGAAATCCACAAGGTTAGGTGCTGGGTTAAGTGCACCTAGGGGTGGTCAGTGCTCCCAACCCCAATACCTGGATCTACAAGAAAGCCCCTCAGGGATTTTCTCATTTAAGGGACATAACTAGGGACTCTATGGTGTTAACCCTAATGGTGGATGATAAGAGAGGAAAATTATCCAGGTGGGTGTAGGGCTTGCTGTGTACCTCCTGGAGGGTTAATTGTACCAAGGTAAAGTTTTGGTCTGCTTGATTGGGGAGTTGCAATGCAGTTTTGTTTGAAAGTTAGCCTATGAAGGAAAAACAGCAAGGGTCAGTAGTTATCATACTGTTGGTCTGAAACATTGATAGAGTTCCTAATGTAGCAGATGTAAAATTTTCAACATTGGTGATCACTAAAGGGGTCTCAGTTAGTGTTGCTTGAGTAGTTGGAGGTATGATTAGGAGGTAATGAGCCACTGTTTTTGGGAGAGAATGTAACACAGCAGAAACTCTCCCCAACGTTTAGTTTCCTGTGCCTCTTGGAGTCAGTGAACTTGCGCCACAAAAGTCTCTACTCATTGTGACAATAAGGTCTTGGACCACCAAAAAGATAGGAGCCACACTGGAGGAATATCACCTGGTTATGTAAGGGGATATGTTGGTATTTTGACCTGATGCATTCCTCTCAGGATACCTGAAATTAGGGTTTTGATTAGTAAGGGTGATTGATAATTAATGATTAGTTTTGATGGGATAATTATCAATTAAGTTACCGATGTGTGCTTCCCATTTTGATTAATTTGAGATATATCAAAGTATTGGTGATGATCCTCAATAGCAATATATGTTATTTTGATTAATGGAAATTTACGCTAAGGATGATTGACCAATTATATTAACTAATGACTAACAATTCAACACTGGAAACTGTAGCTGGGGACGCTAAAATATTATTATGAACTATTAACTATGGATTGAGAGTTTGATGTCAACGTGTTTGGGATCTCTGGTGACTGAATGTCAAGGATGATAAAATCAGTATACTATTTAGGTCTAGCCAGCAACTTAGGCTGAGGATAATCATATTGCCAGCTCTGATGCTGAGGTATCTGACATTCAAGCGAGTGAATACCATTCCACCGCCCAAGGTTATGAATTACTGGTGACTAAGGCTGAGGATAATCTATGTGTTTTATAATACAAATATATAGTTGATAACTGGTAATCAATGCTGTGAATAAATAAAAATAATATCAGGCATGCAATAATGATAAATATTGAAGGAATGGTTGCTAGAATAGGTTGCTGTTCATAAAGATGGTTTGCTGGCAATAAATGCAGATGGTTGTTAATGTGCTGTCAGCGGATTGCCATGGAAAAGCCTAAGCGTAAATACCTTAAATTCCCTTATAATTAAAATCTTTCTTTTGCTACTCTTTCTTGTTTAAGATATCCAGAGGGTAACTGGCTGTGGAGGGTGAGCTGAAGATCCCCAAGATTAGGTGCTGGGTGAGTGCATCTAGAGGTGGTTGGCGCTACCACACCAATACCTGGATCTACAAGGAAGCTTTGTGGGAACTTTACCAGTCAGTGGACACAACGAAAGACTGATGGGGATTAACCTTGAGTGGAATGATAAAACAGGGCTGAGGATCACCCAGGTGGGTGTAGGGTTTGATGTGTTCCTTCTGGAGGGTTAATTGCACCAAGTTGAAGTTGTGGTCTGTTGGATTGGGAAGTTGCACTGTGTACTTGTAGTGAAAGGTAGCCTATGAAGGCAAAACCGCAAGGTTCAGTAGCCGTCATACTGTTGGCCTGGCTCACTAAAGTAATCTCTATTGTATCAGATGTAAAATTTGCAACAATTAGTAATGGTACATCTTTGCTTTTGTAATATTTTGGCCCTTTATATTTGATCTTAACAAGTGTTTGACAATGTTTCCAAATAGGATTTTGACTTCTCCTTTGTAGGTAAAATAATAGAATCCAGAAATCACACTGAAATCACGTTCTCTAACTCCTTTATAGCAGTAGATCTAAGGCATCATCCACTATGGGATTTTGATACTGATGTTAGCCAGCATGACCACCTGTTCTCTAGGCAGTAGGTCCATCTATCTGCTGAAGTATAAGGCCAAACTAAAAATTTCTTCTGCTATCTTTGGTAGCTGCTTTATACCCTTTATCTTCAGAGCATGGCTGACCAAATAGATAAATACACAGTTTTGACTGAGCATACTTGCTTCTCCAACTCCTTTTCATAATTTTAAAAAAAACAAGAGGCATCTGGTAATCAAGAAGACTGACTAAACTATGGTTGAAGTTAATGTTTACTTTAAACTTAATTAAAAACTAAGTATTTATGAGGAAATTGTATTGGTCATTCTCATGTACACATCTGGAGCATGCAATACAGTGGATTCAGGTTGCAAGGTTGACATGTAATAGGCTCCTAGTGCTTTGGCTGACTCAGGACCAGAAATATGAACTTGTCCTGAATTTTCAATATCATGTATAAACTTCAATCTCTTCATAAGCTTAAAAGACATAATGTTGACTGGAGCGTTAGTATCTAGTACTGCTAGTACTTTGCCTTGTGTATAGTGACTTCCACTTTTCAATGCTCTTGCAAATAGTCATGCCCAAGATCAATAATGGCACTTTTTGACTGAATTATCCTAACTCTTCAGGCAGTCAGGACCCCTTACAAGCCTCAGTTGACTTGCAGTCTTCTATTAAATTTTTGAATGTGGTGTTGGGAATTTATATGACTGGATGACAAGCCACTATTAAGACCACGCAGATCAGTGGAGGAATTCCGCTGAAGGAATAATGAGCATAATCCACCGAGGATGATTCAGAGCTATAAGTAATTGGTCGATTTAGGATAAGGCAATAATGGGTCTTATCAGGTTTCCTTCATTATAGGGCGATGAGGTGATGTCAACATTTGATGAAAGGGTTTTGGATCGCCTCAAATCAAGGCAATAGATAATTAAATAATAATATGCCAAAACCAATGAAAAGATGGCGGCCTGAATAAACTAAGTGGAAGAGTCGCTACAGGCAGAGGCTGCTGGTATATCAGTGAAACAAGGGGAATGGAGGTCTTGTCTTGAATTTAATTGAAGAAAAGAAGAAGAAGAGAGGAAGAGCGCGGACAAAGGAAGGATCCGCTGAAAAGATATTTTTTAATAAAGAAAGTGACTGGGAAATTACTCCCATGTTTATTATAAACTTAAGTGGTTAAAGGTGTATCAAAGAACCGGCGATCATCATATTGACCGTTCTAATTTGCTCAATGGGGAAACCCTGTATAAAAAACCCTTTAGCGTGTACTAACTAAATTGCTGAGATTCAACATGTGGTTTTCACAAAATATTCCCCATCTAAAATACTGTCAACAATCTGTGCAATCTTGGAATTTTAAGCCAATTAAGACTTATCAGGGAGCTCAAACTTCACTTGGTTAGGTCTGAAGCAGTTGGGCACAACAACTTCGCTTGGAGCTCTGATGACATAATATCATGAAACAACCTGCAAACCAGGCTCTTCTTTGCCAATTCTGTTGTGTGATGTATGACCCAATTGGCTGATCCAGTGACTCATATATAGGTTCTTTTTTGCTTAGTATAACTTCTCTTAGAAATTTCTTCTTTAAGATAGTGTTACAAACGAACTTGGAGGACTTTGGGTAATTTTATTTGACTTGGTGGTAACATTTTTCTTAGTCTTATCATCACGGCTTTGCGCAATATAAACGAACTTTTGATCAGGTGGCGTTTCTGATAATTTAAATGACTTGCTTCCATCTTATAGGCGTCTTTAAAGTCAATAAAGTCCACATTAATGTCTTTTAGGGTTTTTGGGGTTTTATCCAAGGTCATGTGCATCAGAAGTTGTGGATGTGATTCCAGTGAACTAAGCAAGATGGTCTTTGCAGTGAATAGTTTCAAGGATTTAATTGTCCAAAGCTGTTGCGCCTTGAGGTATAAGATAGGTTAAGTATTCCACAATTAATGTAGACTTCCCCATTCTCATAGTGAGGAGTTTATGCTTTATATTCTGAATGTGCTGTGCGCTTATAAACTTAAAAATAAATTTCTTTGTATTAAGCCCAGATTTTAATGGGGAAAATTTTGCTCTAAGCAGCTCCTGTGCTTCTCTGCTCATAAATCAATGAACGTGGCGATATTTAGGTTTGTTGCTTGCTCCACCAATGCTGTTTTTATATAACTGAATAAACAATAATATAGTTCTCTTTTTAGGAGTAAATTTAGTTTTTGAAGTATGGGAAGAGATTAAATCTTCTTTGAATTCAATTTGATGTGCAGTTAGTTAAATTATTGATGATGTGTTGATACTGGTAGTGCCTTCTATCAAAGTAGGTAACAGTCATAGGGGTTGAAGATGTCTCAATTGCATTCTTTTCAATCATGCTTTAAAATTTTAATTGGTTATTGTGTTTTAGAATTGTTAAAAATTAAGTTTAAGCTCTGTACAGTTTCATTGTTCTCACTCTCTTTAGAGACTAATTTTCTTTCACTTTTGTCATGTCCAACTCTTTAGTCCTTTCTTGAGCTGGTGAGGATCTAATTCTTATTACCTTAAATATCAAACAAGCTACATGCCGCTAAAAATTGGTAATTATTCTGTGCATACTCTCCAGACTAATATTTTCTAGAAGTTTCTCTTCACAGTACACTTCCATGGTACCTATAAAAACATTTACCATTTCCTAATGATGCCCCATGTAGTGAGTACCAGTTATTGCTAAAGTGGACACTCTCTCAGAAAGTGCCGTTAGAGTGGTTGCGCCACTTTTAATAACTCATTTAATTTGTTAACAGGGTACATCATCAGGTGAATTGAAACTTGTCATTTGCACATGACATAATAGTGGGGACCAACCCCAAAGATAAGGCTGGGCGCCTGGAGGCCCAAAAGGTGAAGCTACAGGGATCTCACAGACCTGGAGCACACCCTAGATCAGCGCTGGGTAAGGGCAAAATACGCCCAGGTTGGTCCTAGTGTGGTGCCAAGTGCTCTGCACCTGATGTTGGGCCAAGCATTAAAACAAACTATCTACCAAATAAAGACGGACGGTTTGGTTTGGTTAGTCAAGGAATGGGGATTCAAAACCTGTTCCATCTACAAAATGTTGTGCTTGGGTCAAATGCAACTTCAATTGATCACTTGAGTGAAGTCAGTTTTGGCCTATTCTACTAACTCAGATGGCAGTATTGCCCTATTGGTGAGTCACTGCTTGGGCCCACTGTGGCATAACCCCAATTTTCCCATCTGAGCTTAAGATGTTTTCCTTAACCAACATTCCTTGTTGGTCGACTTCACAAAATAAACCTTTTCCCATTTACATTATTTTTACAATTTTCATGATATTCTGATCGCTCCTGTGCGCAAACCTCTTTAAGGAGGTCTTGCGCTCCATTACCCTTGCCCTTGCAAGTACCTTGCAGCTCTCAACTCATGCACCATTTTTCGCCCAGGTTCCCTCCAACCTGGGTCACAGAACCCTTTTTGATATGTGCACCACGCCGCTTCTAATGGGGTTTTTATCATAAATCTCGCTTTTCTATGCTTAAGCTGTTATTGCTCCAGCACCCTCTGCTGGGCTCTAGACTTTGGCACTAATGGCTAGTTCCCTGATATTGGCCTTGTGCACCATGCACTACCACGCTGTGAATAAGAGAGTTATAGACACTCTCCTTACATTAGTCAACTAACACATTTTTCTTAAGTGCACAAACTTTTTCTGAGTGGAACTTTTCCAATGTGGAAACAGTGGCCGTTGGCTGTGGACTCTGGCTGTAATTAGCCGCATCACTGTTTCCTCTTTTTCCAAAGGTTGGAGCAACTTAGCGTTTTATTTGGTTGCCTCCAACTGGAAAGTATCTACCCTTTGTTTTTGTACCTGGTGGATTTGGACGCTTCAATGTCTGAAAGTTGTTATTCCCCAACTTTCCACCAAATTTATTAAATTTCATTCTGATAAATTAAATTTCCCTTGCCAGCGCATTCAGACAATGCCAGTGGAATTGGCGCAGATGGGTCTGGGGTGTTGGCCTTGAATAACGTTGGGAATTCTTTCACAGCTCCAGGGATAGGGTCATTCACATCTAAAAAAATGCGTTTTATAATGAAACCCTGAACTCTATCTCTAAACCATTTATTAGTTCATATGGCCTGGATGAGGGCCCTATTCCGGTGTATTAGATTGCCCCTAAGAACCCACGGTTGACCTCTACCATTATTCAGCGCACTCAGGAGGTGGATAAGAAACTTTGTTTAAAATATGAAAGATATGCACCTGCAGAAAGAATGTCGGGGTATGTGGCTTCAGTATTAAGAGTGGCCAACTATCCCTCCCCCTTTTTGATTCCAAAACAGATTCTGTTGACATGCTTGAGCCAGAAGAAGAAATTTTTGGTAAAGTGTTGTCATTGTCTTTCATAAATAAAGACCATTCTGGGTATTTTCTATTGACTGCCACCCTCTCCTCTCCTTTAGGGAAGCTCTCCACTACTATTTTGGTGAATACTGGCGCCTCTGGAAACTTTATGGACCAGTACTTAGCCGACTACCTTGGACTGAGTTACTTTCCAGATGATGTGGTTAGAGAAGGGGCGTCCCAAGGTATTCCCATTCTGAATATCATTGGGACAGTGGACTATCAGGTTGGCAAGTACCACTTGTCTGATCACTTCAGTGCGATCAAAAACCTCCTGTTACCTATCATTTTGGGTGTGGTGTGGTGGGTGGAAGTTTGGCGTTAGAACTAACCTGAAGGAAAATGCCTTGTCCCTCACCATGAAGAATGGTCGCACATTTGTTGTGCCTTTGTCAGAAGAAAACGCCCCAGGCAAATTGCCCCATTGGCCCCACCGTCTCCCTTGTCGCCTTGCCTCAATGCAGAAGCCCTCAGTGGAAATTCCTATACCTTCTTGCTTGGAGGGTTTGGAATCCTCCTTTGATGCATCATCTGCCAACGCAAACCCTGAGCATTCTGAGTTTGATTGTGACTTCAAGCTCACAGTGGATCTGGTGCATATCTCTTCCCCTATTTACCCATTGACTTCTTGGGAGGAGGAGGCGTTGAATGTGTGGGTAAAGGAACAGTTAGCCAAGGGTGCGATTTTTCAGCGTACCTCCCCTTTATGCTCCCCCCTACTCTTTGTGGAGAATTCTGATGGTACCTTACGCCCCTGCGTAGACTATGGTAACCTTAACAACGTTACTGTACCAGACCTCCATCCCATCCCTTTGGATTCACAGATTTCACGCTATGTGGAGAAGGCAAAGGTCTTCTCCAAGCTGGATTGCCTCAACGCGTTCATTCAGGTCTGGATTAAAAAGGGATAAGAGTGGTTGACCGCATCCTGTACCAGAAAAGGGATCTTCCAGTTTTGTGTCATGCCCTTTGGGCTTAAGAATGCCCCTGCTATCTTTCAACGCCGCATTGATGCAGCGTTGGGGGACCTGATAGGGGTATGCGCGGTCGCCTACATGGATGATATCCTGGTGTTTTCCCCGGATCAGAAGTCCCATGAAGTTCACCTTTGGCAAGTGGTGGAGCGGTTAAAGGCAGCCAGCCTTACGTTGAAAAATTTCAAATTGCGAGTTCTTCAAGTCCCAGGTCACGTTTCTGGGCAACGTTGTGTTTGACCAGGGACACATGATTACTCCAGACAAGGAGGAGGCAATTTGTGAGTGGCCTACCCCCACCTTGGTTAAAGAATTAAGGAGCTTTTTGGGGATGTGAATGTTTCTCAGGAAGTTTACTCCCAATCTATCTGAGGTGGCAGCTCCCCTATACAAGGCTATCAGTGCCAAAATGCTTCAGTGGTCCCCCACTTTGGAGGATGCTTTCCAAGCAGTGAATTGCACCCTGTTATTCACAACTGTTCTTCGCCATGTTGACCCTTCAAAGGAGTTTATTGTGTCAACTTATGCCTCCAACTTTGCCATAGAGGCTGCCTTGTTACAAGTAGGCAAAGATGGGATAGAGCATCCGGTGGGATATTCTTCTAGGAAAATGTCTTTGCCAGAGTTGAATTACGCCGTTTAAGACAAGGAGTTACTAGCAGTGGTGGAGGCACTGACATATTGGTGTCACCACTTGCATGTCTCTACCCAACCATTCCGCATACATACAGACCACCGTACCTTGCTGTACTACCGCGCTCCTCATGTCTTAACCCCATGGCAGACCTGATGGCGTGAGACCCTTGCCCAATTCGCATTCACATATGAGTTCACCAAGGTCAAGGATAATGGATTGGCGGATGCTTTGAGCTGCAACCCTGCTTTAGCACCCAATCCCAAGTAGGTAGAAGTTCAAAACACCCAGGTGATGATTCCTCCAAGCAAACTTCTGCCTCATCGACCTTCTCCTTTGGCTAACGGGCCAGTGCTTGCACCTCTGGAAAATGTGGAGGAATATGGTATGTTCAGGAAGGTAGTCCTTTCTCAGCCGCTGGCAGCAGAATATACTACGTTACTTGCTAATTGCGAGTTGAATCAAGAGGATCTTTCCAGGGGCTACCATGTGAAGGATGAGATGGTGTGGTTTCAGGGGCGCCTATGGGTTCCTGCTGGACCACTTCGCCTGGAAGTCATCCAGGACCATCATGATGGACTTACCATTAGTCATCCTGGTAAAGCGAAGACCTTAGAGTTAATCCAGCGCATATACAATTGGAAGGGCTTGCCTGCTCAGGTGGGGCGGTACTGTAAGGAGTGTTTAGTCTGCAACCAAATGAAGCCAAATTGTCAACCTTTAGCGGGATTGTTGGTACCTGTCCAGAAAGCTGAAGGGCCCTGGACTTCCCTATTGGTGGATTTTATTATAGAACTACCTATCTCAGATGGTTATGATGCCATCATGGTGGTGGTGGACCGGTTTACAAAATTTGCTCACTTCATTCCTTGCAGAACTACAATAACCGCAGCTGAGATGGCCAGGCTTTTCGTCATGCATGTGTTTGCACTCCATGGAGTTCCCCAAGAGATCATCAGTGACTGAGGACCCCAGTTTACCTCTGTCTTTTGGGAAGAGTTGTGTAAGACTCTTCAGATTCGCCCTTGCCGTTCAACTGCCTATCATCCCCAATCAGATGGGCAGACCAAATGATTGAACCAGTGCTTGGACAGTTTCTGTGGTGTTACACCGCTGCAGATCATTCAGATTGGGCTTCTCACCTTCCCATGGCCCAGTTTAGCTACAACAATACCTTTCACTCTTCAATCAGCTGTTCCCCATTTTTTCGCCAGCCATGGCTTTAACTCCATTTTTAACATGGATTCCAGCTGTGGGTCAAAGATTGAAGCGGTGGTGGACTTTGCCAAGACAATCAAGAAGGTCCACCAGGGGGTTTCCACAAGCTTAGAGGCTATGAAGGTATATAAGGAGAATGCTGATGGGAAGCACCGAGTGGGTCCTTCATACAAGGAAGGGGATCTCATGATGCTTGATTCTCATAACATCCCAATCAAGCAGCCATGTAAGAATCTGGGACCAAAGAGGATTGGCCCTTACCGCGTTGTTAGAAAGGTGGGCCATGCCTTATACCAGCTAGATCTCCCCCCCTTCATTCCAGATCTTCTCTGTGTTTTATGAGAGCAAGCTGACGTTGTTTGAGGGACCCCCACCAGAGACTCCTGAGGCCTATCTCGTGGATGAGGCGCCAGAGTGGAAGGTGGAAGAAATAGTTGCCTCACGCCGCATTAAATGAAGACTTGATTACCTGGTATCCTGGAAGGGCTTTGACGCTGCAGAAAACAGTTGGGTTCCAGCGCGCAACTGTGTGCATGCCCAATATCTAATTGACGCCTTCCACCGGGGTTTCCCCAGGCTGTTGGATCCCAACCTAAACTGACCATCGCCGCCCATGAAGTTGGCCCCTGCCCACAAGAACTTTTCCCTGGTGCAAGCCCCTGGAGGGGGGTTGAGCCCCATTGGGAGGGAGAGGGTAATGTTATGTGCACATGACATAATAGTGGGGACCAACCCCAAAGATAAGGCTAGGCGCCTGGAGGCCCAAAAGGTGAAGCTATAGGGCCTCCCAGACCTGAAGCACATCCTAGACCAGCGCTGGGTAAGGGCAAAATATGCCCAGATTGGTCCTAGTGGGGTGCCAAGTGCTCTGCCCCTGACATCAGGCCAAGCGTCAAAATGAACTATCTACCAAATAAAGGCGGATGGTTCAGTTTAGTAGTCAAGAAATGGGGATTCAAAACCTGTTCCATGTATGAAATAATGCGCTTGGGTCAAATCCAACTTCAATTGATCACTTGAGTGAAGTCAGTTTTGGCCTATTCTACTAACTCAGATGGCAGTATTGCCCTATTGGTGAGTCACTGCTTGGGCCCACTGTGGCATAACCCCAATTTCCCCATCTGAGCTTAAAATGTTTTCCTTAACCAACGTTCCTTGTTGGTCGACTTCACAAAATAAACCTTTTCTCATTTACATTATTTTTACAATTTTCATGATATTCTGATCGCTCCTGTGCGCAAACCTCTTTAAGGAGGTCTTGCGCTCCATTACCCTTGCCCTTGCAAGTACCTTGCAGCTCTCAACTCATGCACCATTTGTTCGCCCAGGTTCCCTCCAACCTGGGTCACAGAACCCTTTTTGATATGTGCAACACGCCGCTTCTAATGGGCTTTTTATCATAAATCTCGCTTTTCTATGCCTAAGCTGTTATTGCTCCAGCACCCTCTGCTAGGCTCAAATGACTTTGGCATTAACAGCTAGTTCCCTGATATTGGCCTTGTGCACCATGCACTACCACGCTGTGAATAAGAGAGTTATAGACACTCTCCTTACAGGTCTTGCTCTTGTGTACATAGGACTTTTTTATATAGTTCCAGTCATGTTCAACTGTGTTGAAGCCTTTTATTTTATACAATGGGTCTTCTTCTGAGCACACTATAAACCCTTTCATCTTCTTCTGTCAACAAGAAGACTAAATCTGAATCTTTGACAATAAACTTAATGTATTTGTCATTATTTGCACAAAATAAAACAATGATATAAAGATAAATTCTGTGAAGAAAATTAATGTAAGAATTTAGAAAGCATATATGGTGTTTAGGGATTCAGTGTGTACTAAGTAGGACATTATTTTAATTATTCAGCTTCATATCATAAAGCAATTGTGTATTTTTAACTTAGTTTTAGGGATGGGGTGTCTAGTTACTGGATCCCAAGAGCTTTTTAGACTGCTTTCTAAGTATATTGTGAAGCCTGGCCTGCTTGTTAATGCATGGCTGCTACTCTCAGTTAAGCAGTTCTCTTATTGGTCTTGTGACCTCTGTGTCCCTTGCAGCGCATTGGTACATCAGTCATCCTAATAAATGGAGTTTGCAAAATTAACATGCTTCCCAGTTTTGGTAACATTCACATGATCAGATTTGTACAAATGGGGAACTCTTTTTATTTATGGTTTTAGTAATTCATTCATCATTTGTGGTTGGCCCAAAAGTATAAAAGGGATTCCCTTGAGGCATCATCTGAAATTTCATAAGCATAGTCTTCTGGACCAGTATTTGTACCTACGCATCCTCTGATGTTATGGTAACTGGGTCTCTCATTATTTTTGTCAGTCAGGAGGTATATAGTAGTCTTCATCAGAGTTCATACTAGTTAAAGCTATAAATGGGCTTCAGATTTTTGCATTTTTTGATTGGTAGCTTAGATTAGGATCAATTGTGGTTATGATAACCAATTCATTAGTACTGTTATTAGTAATATAAAAAATGGTGGTTTTAGAAGGAGGTTTTCCATAAGTCAAGAAGTTAACCCCTACAGTTCAAACTCCCAATAATTGGTGAATAAGGTTATCTTAATGATAAAATAAGTTAAAAAGTATAATATGTTATGAAAGACATCTCAAAAGTTAGAAACAAAAAGCAGCTATCTTTCTTTAAATTAATCCAGCAGTTTATATGTAGGATTAGGGGCTAGCGCATTTGCATGTAACTTGGTATAAAAATTCTTTTCTAACTGACTTTGAAAAAGAAGGAGGTTCTCTATTTGACCTATATATATTTTTCTATGTTTGTTCACGCATAACTCTGAAACTATAGGGCCAATTTGGATGCCTAAATTTCTCAAAAGAGAGGATGCTCTAACTTAGATCCCATTTTACCTTAGTAAGTATGTGTCAAGTATCTGACTATTAATTTAGTAAGTATATCAAAATGGGCTCAGAAGCAATGGATCCAATTGTGAAATCAGTTCATTGCTGGATATACTTTATTCCAGCATTGGTATAGCAATAGCTTCAAAGCAACTTTGACATATGTCCTAGGGCTGAGGGTATGTTTAAAATCTAGGCAAGTATGAGATCATAGTGGGATGAGCTTAAATCATTTTAATTGGCTATCATTTTGCATAATATGACCAATAAAATTAACAAAATTTGATAAACTGTTTTATTTGATGTTGATTAATAAATTTAGCTTAGATTGACCAATAAAATTAACTAAATCTAATAAACTTTAATTATAGATGGCAATTAGTAAATTTAGCATACATTGACTAATAAAATCACCTAAATTTATCAAAATAAATTATTGTAGATGGTGATCAGTAAATTTAGCATGGATTGACCAAATTAATTCACCTAAATCTAATAAGGTGAATTATTGATATATTTTTTAGTACTAGATGGTCAAAATTATTGGATATTTGTTTATGAAAAACTGTATATAATATATACAATGAGTTTTATTTTTAAGGGAAATAGTGAGGGTTCAAAAAGGATGTATAATATAGGGGGATTCTAATAAAATAAGAAAAAGGTCTACTTTTAAAAATGTACTATATTTTTGAAAAAAAAGAAAAGAGTAAATTTTTTGGGAAAAAAGAAACTTCTTCATAAAAAATTTTAAGAAAAAGAACCTCCATAAAAAGGGCACTAAAAAGTATAAAATAATTGAGAAATTATGCCTCCTCAATAAAACCCTTTTTAAAGTCAGCACCAATTTTTAAATGACTTATAATAGGCAATTATAATTTATATACTCAATACTATATACTTTAAGTTGCTTATAGTTTACACTTGGACCCAATCCAAACATATAATAAAATTTTTATTTGTGAGCAAAATTCTATAATTTAGTTTAAAATATGGTGCTAACTTCAAAAGGGTTTTATTAAGAAAGCTTAATTTCTTGATTATTTCATACTTTATAGTGCCTTTTAAAGGAGGTTCTTTTTTCCAAAAAAATTTATTAAGATCTTCTACTATGCTTAATTAATTCCTTAACCTGAATCTTTTACTGGTAATTAAATTATCACGTTGTTGTAGGGATTTTGTTTAAGAATATCATAATTTGGTTTTCCCTAAGCTTCTATATGGTCAAATTAATTTGCAATATGATTCTAAATAATTTGTGATTCAATTTGAATCTATTTATATTGGTTTCCATTTTTGGTAGGGATGAAATTGAGAATCACCTATTTTGAATTGGGTATCTTAGCTTTATTTAAATCCTGACACTCACACCACCAACTTAACCTGCCAGACTCAGACTCTGTAACTATCAAAACTAACCCTGGCCAGTTTTGAAATCCCACGAAAATTAATCAAGAAGAGTGTAGATCCATGCAATGCTAAACTATATCTACTCAACTTCCCTCTTCCTTTCTCTATAAAACAACGTATACTCTTTCCCAAGAGTGTTACATAATTTTTAAATTGAGATATAAGGTATTGTAGAGTTACAACTAAGTATATCCTATTTTAATTTATTTTCAATAGGAACTGTTAAGTCCCTTGATTTTAATTAGTCACACTTTCTGATGGAACTGGGTATTGGCATCCTATTACCCTTAATCCCATCTTCTCGGTAACTGGAACCCAGGATGGAACTGAACTAATCCCAGAAGAGTATTCTTAACAGATACCAGATTTTGATCAACCCTCATCAACACTAAAATAGTTTATTTGGAATCCAAATATACAAGGAATCTTGACCCCAAAAATTCCCTCTGCATCACCAACTATCAAGCGCTGGTAGCCTAGCTTGACTGCAGTGATTCTGGTCCATAAGACAGTTTTGATGTTCATCAACAACTATTTTACCCATCTTTCCCTAGAAGCTCCAGTTTCTAAGTCATCTTAACAGCTATCCTATGAACACTATGGAAGCTCTGCTGGGTATTAGAATACCAGCTCCATAAGCCCAGTTTAGATCTTATTAGACATTTCACTATAAAATTAACATCTCAAACTGTATATAATATGCTCCACTATTGTCTTAACTATAATGCAAATATAACTGTTATAATGTAAGAGAAGTAAAGTATAACATTGAATCTTTAATCTATATTACAATACTCTACATTAAAATATATATGATAATACTTTGCCTTAAGTTAGTTGACACTACAGTTTAGATAAATAGTTAAAGTTTCAGTTTAGCCAATATTAACTACCTTTTCCTTAATAATTTATAAGATTACTTTATCTATATATATCAAGATAATCATTCATTTCAAGTTTCAGATATCTATGCTTACTTAAACCTTGGGTTTTCCTAGGTCTTTACCATAAATAAAGACAAAATCTATAAACCTTGGAAATAAGTTGTTTAGTTATCCATACCAAGTCAACCTTATTATCGTGTTAATTAATAAAAACTGCGTGTCACAATAGTGGATGCTTACCTCAAATCTTTATAAACATTCCTCAGCCAAACTTTATACCAAAAGATATCAAAGTGAAAGCAATGAAACTTTACGATATTATGCACTGCTCTAAACACCATTTTTTCATATTGCTTACTTGGCCATGCTATATAGCTCTAAATTTTCTGCAACTATTTTATAATCTACATAATCAGATAGCTTTATTTTAGATTGTTGCAACTCTGTAATTTTCAGACACTTAAGTTAATCTAATCCTTGAATAGAATAATTAAATATATATTATTTACTTATATATATAGCATTAAAACAACAAAATTAAAATTTTTGTTATAGAATTTTTATTTGGTTGATAAACAACCTAAAGCTTTTTATAAATAGAAAGCTAAAAGTAACCTGGGCTAATTGTTCCGGGGAACAAATTCCAATCTAAGGTTCTCAGGGATGAGAATAACTTGAGCCTTAAGCTTCAACTTTATCTGATTGATGGCAGGCAAAATTTCAGCTGTATAATGTTTGGATGGGTAACAGACCTCATAATTGGCAACTATGTTGGCGAGGATGTTCATCATGAGATCTTGGACTAGTTGTGACCCAGGGCAGCGGCGGGATCCAGCAGCAAAGGGAAGATAGCCATATTGGATAGTGGCTTTGTTAGCATCCATATCATTGGCCTCATTGAGGAATCTTGTAGGGTCAAATTTATCAGGGTTGGACCAGAGGCTAGGATCACGTTGGATGGAGAACATATCAATCATAAGATGGGTGCCTTTAGGAATGAAGTGTTCACCAATGGTTACATCCTTGGTGGCAACCCGCTTGGGTGGAGGACAAAGTGTAGGATAAAGACGGAGCGTTTCCTTAACAACAGCTCCAAGATAAGGCATGGCATTCAGCTGAGATTGATTGAGAGCAAACCCATTAACTGAATCATTAACATTTGATTTAACTTCAACCAAGATGTTTGATTGAATGGCAGAGTCTTGTGCGATGAAATGGAGTGCTGCACAAAGAGCAGGAGGAAGAGATTGGCTTGGTAGGAAAAGCATCTTGAGGTTGTTTAGAATGGCTTCATTAGATTCTTCAATCGAGATCTGAGACTGGTTGGAAGCGAGTATCATCTTGGTGACCAAATCCATCGGTTTAGTAGGAACACCTTCAATCTCAATTGTCTTTCTAGTCGCCTTGATAATCTGAGTAAGACAGTCTTCCCATTTTTGGATGTCCTCATAGACCTTTTTGTAGTATGGATTGCAGCTCGTTTGGAGGCTAGGGAACAAGATGGTCATTAGTGTGAAGCCATAAGTGAATGCATTGTCGAATATGATTAGCATGGAGTTGGCCAATTTGTCATCTTTGGATTCGGTAAGGTTGAAGTTTTTGTTCAAGAATTGTTGTGACAAGCAATCGAAAGTTACGCGCTGCATCAAATCTAGCGCATCAATGCTTGTAACCTTTTGCGAGTTGATCTTGGTGTTCATGTTGGCCATCAATGAACTGAGACTATCGCTTGACAAGGTAGTCTTATTTGAAACATAAGATGTAAAAGCCGCGGGGTCGAGGAGTGCCTTGCGATGTTTGCGCCAGGTCTGAGAATTAATGAAGAAGGCACTATGTCCAGTCAGTTTTGCAAATACACTCTTGGGCAGATCTTCTTTAGGAACAAGCTTAGGGAAGGTCTCAGTGTCACAGTAGATTTGCTGTGCCAATTTGGGGCAGCCAACCACCAATGTCCATTGGCCTTGGAAATAGGTGCGCACTACTTTGTATTTATGGATCAGGTCCATCTGGGTGGTGTAATTGAGCGCATCGTCAAAAGGCAACTTCTTCAGCAAGCTGAGCACAGTACGAAGCAATGGGACGGCAGGAAAGTGGGCGATCCTCGCATCTGGCGAGAAGTGTTTCGCCAGAAGTAAACTCGACACCACTACAGAGCAAACCAAGAGAATGACAACCAACATATTTGCGACTGCGTTCAATAAAACTTATGAATTTTCAGTGAGGCTAAGGATTTCAACTAAGGTATTTATAGTTAGCCTGCACCTACAATAAAAGCTTGACTCGATTTCAAAAACAAAGAGTTCGAACACGCGCTTCACAAAAGTGAGATGCCCTCTCATCAATTCTATGTATATTAGATAAAGGGTAAATTCTCTGATTCGATATGGAAAACATATCTAACCTTTGAAACTTGAAGCTTCAAATTGTTGTATTTATCATCGGTCATAAGTGGATAAGTTTTAGTCAATTTACCCGATTGATTCCATAAAGTTCAGGATTAAAGGTGGATCTTTAAAACTATCCATACCGCGTCAGTTGTGGAGGAAAACATTGGAAAGATAAAATCCACGATAGTTTCCCGCTTATTCAAATTTTTTACCCATTTCCTCTTTGGCATCTGTGATAAGATAGCTTAGTATTTTGTCGCGTGACCCAAAAGAACGTCGTTTTAGGTGATTTATCAATCGGCCTTTTTTGGGCAAGTTAAACCTCTAGATTTTGAAGAAGCTTAACTGTGCGTTATTACAGCAAAGAAGCATCACGGCTATTTATAATTGATTGCATGTTATGATTTTGCTTCTGCTGTTGCTTATATCTGGCAACTAAAACTACTCACTTATCAATTACTGAATCTCTTAAGAGATACTATTTTTAACTTATATTTTTAGGGCTCAAGTCATTTATGGATGACTCGCATACTATCCAATAAAAATGTCTACATCTTTGATACCTCAACTGATAAATTTATGTATAAGGTGAAACTGTTTGAAACAAACGTTAGTCTTAATCAATTTTACCATACAAAGATTCACTGGGTTTCCCCTCGGGTTGGGATCACTAGAACTAAAAAATTTATGGGAAAAAAAGAACCTCCTTCAAAAATGATCTAAAAAGTATAAAATAATCAAGAAATTACGAATCTACTAAAACACATTCACTGACTGACATCTGAAACCTTTGAGTATGATAGGTATAATCTATTTGGGCGAGTGGGTGAGAATTGGCGAATATTATCTAATAATTTACCAAATTGCTCACTCGAAACTAAATAAAATCAGTGTTAGAGTTTTAAGTAGATTATTATAGATTATTAAGTAGATTTAGGATAACCAGCTCACCAGCCACAAGGGCAACAGCGAAGCTGTTAGCCCGAGTGGCTCAAGTAAAGTGCTGGCACAGCCTTTAGGCTGTCAGTGCAAGCTCATAAATAAACCTGAGCAACGTTGGGTAACTCCGCTTGTAATCAATAACTTCATTATGTCGACCAAAGTAAATGTTTAATTGGATTACCAAATCTAGACGCGAAACATGTTAGATTCAAGTTGCGGATCATTAGGCATCTTTAAGTTGTATAATAACACTACATTCTAATAAAAGGTACTTTTGGTGGTAATATTATGTTTCAAAAGTCTTAAATAAATGATTGATATAATAGTTGTATTTAGTTCATAATATTTACTACAATTTATAACTTTTTATCCAATGAGCGTCGACATCACTCACCAGAGGTTTACATAAATTTTAAATTTTATTCGAGGTGGCCCGAAAGGTTTACATAAAGATTGCATTATTCTTTGACAAACTCCACATAATTAAGGTTGTACTCAGTTAGCTAATCCCGATACAAATATCGATACCCACCTGGGATATAAAATTTAACGTTTCCTTAAACTGGATTATTAAACCGATGGCTCGGTGGACAAGGATATTACGATGTCCATTTCAATAAATCGCGCGGGATGTAAAACCTACTTTACTCATTATGGAAATTAATCAATTAACAGCACATCATATGCTTATTATCAGTGGATCGTAAGTAAAGTTGCTCATGTAAACTATGTTTATTGATACGCATCACGCTTAGGTTTCAGCAGCTTAGCCATTTTTGACTAATGCGTTTTTAATAAAAGGTTTATTTATCATTTACATAAAAGGTACATTTCTCATCCTTTACTAAAACCTAAATGTATATTTATTCAAACACCTTTAATTTTGATACAATGTAACTCAATTTAGTTTTAGCATTTAATGGTAAGAATCTAAACGAAAGTTGAGAGTAGATCAGTATTACTAATGATGTATGTACAGAAAATTCACTTTAAACTAAATTTATCGTTTTCCTTTTTGAGATTACAATGATTTAATAAGAGTCTAGATTCTATCCTTGACGCTGCCTCCCCGAGTTCGATTCCGGTACTGGAACTTTGGGTAGGGGACGACTATGACTGTGTTGGCGTTGCGCACCAATGCCCCGAATCGAGATAGCGAATAGAAAAGGCGGTCCACTGAGTTCCTGGCCTATCATGCGCCGCGCGTGGAGGCTTTCCGGATTTTATCCTCCTTTCCCATGCATTCGATTTTCCCTCAATCGGTGCGGTATCGTCCCCAGGTCGGCCCACCTCGAATAGAATAAAAATAGATTCTATCCTTGAGGAGTGATAGCATAGCGGGGTGATTCCTGCTCCACTCTGGGTCAGGTTTTGATTGACAGGTTTGAAACCAGCACAGGCTAAAAAAACTCGGCGTGGTATATTTGTCCCAAGGTCGACCTGCCTCGTTTACTTTTAGATTCTATCATTATTTACTACTAGTAGGTCACCACTGCTTCGCCCGTTTTTATTAATCTCTTGGGTACATTTGACGACTGCGTTGCATCATGCACTTGCTTTGAAAAATATCTCACTCTCGAAAAATATTAATAATTTTCTTTTTGTGATTCCTTAAATATTTTTTATCATATTTTTCTTTTATGAATTTAGATTCGATTTACAATACTAATACCAATTACTGTGTACAGTATATCGCTCAAATAAATGAATTCTCACACAAAATCTACAGCCTTTATATACTGTTCCAAACAGCAGCAAATTAAATCCATTCCAAACGCAAGAATTTCTTCAAATAAATCTGTACCCAAGGGGTTAATGCACCCACTAGTTTATATTAATAAACATAAAAAGTTTAGCTGATCTATTCAAGGTTGCTTGCAATCAAACTTTTGAATACATAATCCATCCTTTCACAACATTAGGCTAAGAGTTTAAATTCCATTAAGTCATTGAAAGGCAGTTGTTTTGTTATTTTTACTAGCAGAATACCCATGCTTCACTACAGTATTTATAACTTACCAAATAAATTTAATCAATTGTTTTAGCTTCTATAATGGAAGATAGTTATCATTAATTCTAGAAAACATTAAACCTATTAAATTATTTAAATCATTACCCATTTAGCTAAAACTGTTAGGAACCCAGCATGCAATGGAAAGACCTGGATTCTTTTGAAAATATGCCAAGACCCACAAGGGTAACCACAGTCCACAAATCACCATGGGTTCACAGTTTTCTAGGTGGCCATGTTAAAAGAGGTATTGGAAAGGCTACAATCCAGCGAGTTTCTGCCAAATTTGTGTTTTTATCTATAAAAATACTATTTATACAGTTTACAAAATAATAAACATTTATATAATTCAAATGGAAAATAAGGAAAAGATAATAACTTAACACTCTACTATTAGGCAGGGTGCTGGGTTATATGGTGAAAAAGGGAAAAAACAGCTACTAAGCTGAATCATGATAGGGGACTAATTCCATTTTTGAGTTCATTAGTTAACCCATTTGATTCCCAATTTTGCATCAATAGTAACAATTGAGGCTTCAAAGCTATTTTTGGGATAATTTCCTGATGTTCAAATATCTAAACTAACAAATTTGATTTTGAAATGGGACGTTGAATTTGATTCATATTTTCATCCCTTTTTTTGCTCTTTTTCTCAAATTTTGTCCTCATGGTAAGTTTTCTTTTTCAATTTGACTTCAAATTGAATTGCCAGTTGGGGACAAGGAATGAAGACTGTGGTGTGGGACTTCTGGATTCTCTAAAGTATTAAAAAAGCTGCTTTGTTTCCAAATAAATCTTTGCTGATTTTAGCACTAGGATGAATTTAGGTTGTAGGGAAGTGTGAGAGCAGCACGTGGCATCCAGGGAGGGTCATTGGCCACCCATCTCTCATCTAGGGTATGCCCTAGGTCAGAGAGCTGGGTGAGAGGGAGAGCCTTGAGATTTGACCCTTTTTGATTCTAAAGGAGTGTACACCTCTGTCCAGCTTGATGGCTGGCCCCTGAGGCTTACATTACCCTTTACTTGACAGGTATGGCTAATACCCCCTTCAGGTGCTTTTTTCTGGGCATAATTCTTGTGAAGGGTGGGGAGTTTGATGGCAGCTAAGGTGGCGGACTTGGGTAGGTCAGGTGCAGGAGCATTTGGACTTACCTTAAAAATTCCTTCAGTAAGTCCTAACAGTTGGTACAGTCCTTGGATGTGACCTAGCTGTTCTCATATGCTGGATATCCCTTCCATAACACCATGTAGTGCACTTTCCATTTTATCTAACTGGAATACAAGATCTTTTCTACCTTAAATTCAGGGGCTCCCTCCACTATTATGGGCTTAACTTTTGCTGGTTTATTGCCTTTGATAGGGGAGAGTAAAAAAGCATAAAGTGAGGTATGTATTTTCCAATGAGGGCAGTTCCAAGTGGAAAGCACCATTATTAAGGACCTTAGCAACAGGAAATGGTCCTGCCCTTTTGCAATTTAATTTCTGGCATGATATCTTGAGGTGCAGATTTTTAGTGTCCACCATTATCAAATCCCCTTCTTGATAGTTGGGTGCCTTATGTCACTTATCTGCAAAGCGCTTGGCATCATTAGATTTTTAGTCATTTGGTTCTGGACTTGCTGGTGAACATTCTTGATGTGTGTGATAAAAGTATCTGCTGCCAGGATATTACTCCGCGTTGAGGTCCAATGGTGAAAGCAGGGTTGTACCCTAGATAGGCATATATAGGAGACACTCATGCTGACAAATAGAGGGTGTTGTCATAGGAAAATGGTTCAGAGAAAGGTCCGCTGCCCATGTGTCTTGTGAGGTAGTTGCATAGCATCAGAGATACTGCTCCAAGGACTGATTAGTACGCTCCGTTTGGCCATCAGATTGGAGGTGATAGGCTAGGGATCAGCATGGCTTAATTTTTATCATGTCTCACAAGTCTTCCCAAAACTGAGAGGTAAACTGAGGTCCCCTGTCACTGATTATTTCCTATGGAACCCCAAAAAGGCAATTACATGTGCCACAAACAACTGTTCCATGCACTCAGCAGTAATGATTGTCAAACAATAATAAAGATAGTATATTTTGTAAAAAGATCTACTATCACGATGATTGCATAATACCCACAAGATATGGGTAAACTTACAATAAAGTCCACTGACAATGATGTCCATGGCCCTTCCTCCTGCTGAAGAGGGTGGAGAAGGCCGTTCCATCCTGTACTATCTGGCTTGGACCTGACACAGACTAAGCATTGCTCAATCCAAGTGATAACCTCTTTTGTCAACCCATTATAATCATACCCTCATATGATTAAATTGATACATTTTTTTGCGCCAGGATGCCCCATGGTTGGGGGATCATGAAGTTTCCTTATGATGTGGGAACGCAGAACAGAAGGCACCTATACTTTGTCATGGAAATAACCTATTTTAACCTTTTAGAAATACCATCCATATGAAGCATCACCGTCAACTAGCTTAGACATAAGGTAAAGACCTTCTGCGTCAGCTGCTTGCAAAGCCAACACATCATCCAAGAGATAACCTTCTTCTGTGGTGTGACGGTTGAGGTCTATCCTCAGCATCACATTGCCCTGATCTTTGGTAAGACAGGGCAGGCTGTGTCTGGATGTATGGAGGAGGAGGGGGCGTTGGTCCTGGCAAGGACGCCTAAGGGGCAGGAGCTTGAAGGAGGCCAAGGAGCAAGATGGGCGTCCAAGTCAAGGAAAAATGGGAATTGAGTAACATGGGTAGTTTCGAGATTTGATTTGGATTCAAATCAAGAATGGAATGGAACGGGTGCTTGGAAGTTTCGCGGTTCATTTGGGATTTGAAATGGAACTGGCGCGGAACTGTTGAGGATCGGAACTGGCACAGAACCATTGAGTGAGGATTCCGCGATCCTGCTGTAAGGTTTACACCAAGCATCAGTCAGATTAGCACCATAAGCTTGTGTTATATTTTATATTAGCTTTTAGCATGTATATATAGGAAGGAACTGGGAGCTGGAGGCTTCTCAGTTCTGTTTTCTATCAACCTGGCCCAATATTAAATAAAAGAACTTAAAATTCATATATTTATACTTTGAGTTTATTTAAAAAAATATTGCCTAACTGCAGCCATGTTTGGCTTGAATCAACAAGAATTGGACTTTGAGAGTGAGCTTGGGAGAGCTATTGCCTCCCTTTATACCTTGTCTTGGAGTCAAGGCATGTTGCTGGGGTTAAGTATATTTGCAACTGTCTTCCAGGGGTGCTTGTCCAATCTTGTAGCACGCGCACAAGGAGAGTAGTATCAGGAGCCCTGTCAGCCCTATGGTCTGTAACATGGATTCTGTTGCCTAACTCATTTGTGGCTCATTGGAAGGAGCCAGTGCGTTACATGTAAGTGATTTTCTGGGTGAGAATTTATGGTGCTATTTTAGTTATAAGATCCATAGTAGAGGCGGTTCTTATGGGTTTAGCAACTTGACGTTTGAATTTAGATTTGGGTTTGGGTTTGTTGAGAGGAGTAGAGGGACCTACTGCAGCTATGGCTGGGGAAGAAGGTGACATTATTTGCCCAGATGGTACTACTGTAACCAACTCTAAGTCTTTAATAGAAACACGTCCCATTGAAGGGTTGCAACTAGAAGATGTCTGGAGAAGTATGGGTGGAACCCTTGACAAACTCATACTTGAAATTAAAACTCAAGAGGCCCTGATGATATTGAGTCTGTCTGTGGGCCAGCTTTTGTGGCTTGCAATAGTATATAAGCAATTTGTGGTCAGTGCGCATCACTACTGTATATTGGCCCCTTGTAAGATATTGCCAATGCATAAAAGACCAAGAGACAGCAGCCAGCCTTTTATCATATATTTCTCAAAAGCGCTCAGTTACACTAAGCTCCCTTAAAAAGTAAGCCATAGGGTGTTTTTAACCTCATGTTCTTGCAACAAGACGGCGCTCAACGCAGTACTTGAGGTCAATCTGCAACAATAAAAGGCTTGTCCTCATCAGCATGACGCAAAACAGGGTAGAGGTGAATATGTCCTTTATTGCATCAATAGCCTTTTGACACTCCAGGGTCCAAACTAAAGGATTTTTCTTACCAGTGAGGGGTTGTAAGAGGGAAGCAAGCTCAAAGATGGCTGGTGTAGTTCCTTTAAAAAGGTGACAGATCTAAAAAAGTTAAATAGCTCCTTTTGTGTCATATGGGTAGGCCAAGAGCGTATAGCATTTAATTTTGAAGGTGCAATAGCGTTAAAATCCTCTAAACCCAGATTCCCCAGAAATTGAACGAAATCCTTGTAAAACTCACATATGGACGGCTTTGTCACTAAGCCAGCTTTATGTAGGGCTGCCACTGCGGCCACAAAATCCTTACCATGCTTTTCAGCATTAGAAGAGTGCTAAAATATCGTCAACATATGCTATTGCGCAGGAGAACCTGAAATCTCCAAAAGTATCATCAATAAATTGCTGAAATACTACTGGCGCGTTTTTCAAGCCAAAGGGCATAACCTTGAATTGATAAATTCCATGCATGTCCAGATATCAGTCAGCCAATCCTGAAAAGACTTTACCCGCACTTGATGGAATGCATTAACCAGGCTAAGTCTATAGAAGGCATTAGACTTTGAGATGGCTCATATAAGCAGCTTTAAAATAAGAGAATGTGAATCAGGAACTGTGACATTACTAAGGTGGCCATAATAAACACAGGGCCTTAGAATGCTGTCTGGTTTCTGTAAACTACTGGTGATGACATGGAGGAGGTTTCTTAATCATTTAACCTTTAGCCACCATGTCATCAATCCAATCTTTGAGAGCTTGATCCTCCTATGCCATGTATAAGTACAACGGGCAGATGACTCTAATGAGGTCTACCATCAACTGGAAGGTCAAATCAAATTCTGAATGTTTAGAAAGGTGATTGGCATATTCAACGTTAAACACAGGCTTATAAGGTTTCAGGATTAGTGGCATAAAGGAAGGTCAGGTACAGCATCTGAGGCGGAGTACTCTACTTATGCCACTGTATTATTTTGTGACCAAAGTGGGTAGTGAGGAAATTTCACCCAAGTAGGTAGGGGTGGTGAATGCCAGAATGTTTCTTTCTAAATAAATGCTCAATTAGGAGGCAGCACCAACTATCCCCAGGATCACTGGACACAACAAATCTGGCATAGTTGAGAAGTAAGCTGCAACTTGTGTTTATGTGCTCTGTATATGAGAGGCTGGCAGAGCTTAAATGTGATTATTGGGATGCGGGAAGCACTCAAGACAGAGGGGTCAGTAATAACTGGAAGATCCAAAACCTGCACTATCTTCAGGTGAATAATTTTCCAGATGCACCGGTGTCCACCAAGGCATTAAATGTGACTTCCCGCTGCCTTACAGTAATCTGCATAAGTAACATGGAGTAAGCATGATCAATCTTATTCATTTTATTGAGTGAACACACATGAGTATCTGGCTTTTCAATTACAGGGGGTAGTTAGTTTTTCTCATATTGAGGGTAAAACTGAGTGGGCATATCTGCTTCCCACGCATAGATTAACAGAACTGCTTTAGGATTGTATGGATCAGATGAGGCCTGAACCCCTGACAGATCCTCATAGATGGGATTCTTCTGCCACTCAGCTTCAATTTGATCAACCAGGAAGTTATGATATGGAGAAATAGCTTGTGATTTAAAATCTATCTTAATCACCGCCTCACCCATTGTATTTTGGTGATGTCATTTTTTCTCATAGCTCATCTTCAAATGCAGCTCTTGTTCTGCCTCACATGCTTTCACTTCCGCGTCCTCCCTCTCCTTCATCTGAAGGTATAGATGTTGTACAAATTCAGCATTGGAGGGAGGAAATTCAATAGGATTAAACTTAGGAGGTTCAACCAATTTAATGCCCCAAAAGTGAGATAAAGTGAAAGAAGCCCTTGTGAGTCTTTCATCTGATGTAGGCTCTGTTCAATGAGCAATAAAATGGATGCAACCTAAGGAAAGAGAAGTCAGTATGCAGCTTTTATCATGGTTTCCCATGTCCCACATGACTGGAAGTTAGATTTGAGCTAAACAACTTTTAATGGTCAACCGTCTGTCCCCAAACCATCAAGGCTTGGAAACACAATGTAACTATGGAGTTGTAAGTTGGGTTATTTTGTTATGATGGCTACATGCCAAGAGAAAGCTGGTCTCTGAATGTTGCTGCTTTAGCAGCCACAACAGTAGACACACACTATTTAACTGCGCACCATCAGAATTAGTTGAGTAAATTTAGGGGGGGATTTCTTGTCATTGGAGTTTCAACACTTCCAACAGTTAGATTTGTTAATGCACTTAAAGTTTCCTCTTTCAATGAGGTCATTAACTGTGACCCTTGGATAGTGTATAACATGAAAAACAAAACGTGAATTTAAAATATAAGTTTTGGACAAAAATAAGCAAAAAACATGGACTTTGGGATATGTTTTTAATAGAAAAAATTAAAAAATAACACAACACCCTACCTAAGGCAGGTTGTTAGATCTTAATACTGGATAGGGAAAGGGAGCCTACCAAGTGTTTTTGCAATAGTGAGAACAGATTTCAATTTTAAATTCATTAATCATTTGGCTTTGATTCCAATTTTGCCTCAACAGTATTAGCCAATGGTTTCAAGTTATTTTTGTGCCGTTTTTCCAAATTTCAAATTTTTATATTCATCTTCTCAAGTTCATAATAGAGTGTCAGGTTTAAACCACATTTTCAGCCTTTTTGTTTCATTTTTTGCTTGCTTTTGGCTTACTAGGTAAGTTGTCCTCAATCAGGTTGACTTCTGGTTAAATCCTTTGTTGAGGACCAGCAATGTGAACCATGATGGCAAGCTTTTAGCAATTTCTAAAATCACATATAGTTTTTGATTTTTTTAAAAAATTTGCAGATTTAGACATTTGAAGTGGTTTGGGCTGAGGGGTGGATGGTGAAAAGGTATGTGCAAACAGGGAGGGGCGGCGGCCACTCATCTCTCATCCAGGGTGTACCCTAGGTCAGAGATTTAATTGAGGGGCTGAACCTTGGTGGTTGGACCATTTTTTGACTTAAAGGGGTGCATGCCCCCTGTCCAGCTTAATAGATGAAGCTAAGGGACTTACACCAACCACACACATCATTGTGAAGAAATCTTTTTAAATCTTGGCGCACTTTGTAAAGATGGTAAACTTTATAAGCATTCTTTTGTCAGTACTCTTGCAACATATACCTCTGATGCCCCTACGCCATTATTCTCAGCCTTTGATTGAACTCTACTTTAGGAAGAGAAACCTGCAGTCAATGATGAGTCCCCTGATCCACCTCCCCTTCCACCATGATGGTATAGCAGTTCATTGCTGTAACTCATGAGTGGTTGTAATTTGTTTGTGTGCTTTGTCCACTCGTTTTGGGTGGGCCAAACTGTTTGGTTAGGGTTCTATTTTTGTCCCTTGAGCTTTGGTACTTTCTTTCCCATGTTTGGCATACCTTAAAAAATTCATATAATAATTGACTCATAAGGTTAAAGTAAAGTTAAGTAGTTTAAAAAGATAGTCAGTAGTCAATTTATATTTAAGTGCTTTTCTGTATTAACTACATATTCATAGTATTACTAGATTGTAATAAAATTCAAAATCGTCAGAAACTTAATTTAAAACAAATATATACTATCTAAAACACAAAAAATCAGCTATAAATTCAACTAAGATATATTTAGAAATACCAGATGAAAGGTATAGATATTTACCTTTCAAAAATAGGCTCCTTGCGCTGACTTGATCCATTGTAAGTCCCTTAATATTAAATTATTCTATTTCTATACTAAATTTATAAAATAAGCCTGTTTTTGTTTCTACAACATTATAATAGGGGACTATGCCACCAACCTTATTTAATAATTTTATAGTGTGCTTAATTCAATGCATGTATTTATTCTATATCTACTATTTTTGGGTAAGCCCTAGTTTATAACATTAGAATACTAATATATTAGCCATTTTTAGGTTATGAACTTTGTTGAGTTGTAAAATGGTTTCAGAAACTCAACGTACCAAATAATAACCAGACTTACATTATGTGTATGTAAAAAACGTGACAGCATCCAGAGTCTTTAGGACACTACTATTATGAAAACGTGGGAGAAAGAGCCACTGGGGAAATTTAAGGGAAGTGATGATCAATACACATGAATCCTGTACCAAGTGTTAACCTTAGGACGGGTAGTATTAAAACTTAAGTTTGTACCCATTGACCAATAGTTTACTTCTTTGTTTGAGGGGCCTTAGAAAAGCTTGAACTTTAGTTGCTTTAATTTTTCTGTTGCTATAATTACAAAGCATCATAGTTTGGGGATTCTTATCTCAACAATTGGCTTTCTGCCCACTTGTTAACTTCAGTCCACCTAAAAAATCCACCAACTCATCTTTATAGTAATATATTTTATAATCATAAGCATTATTGTTAGGTAAGCAAACACTGGTGCAGGTTTAGAAAGACATACTATCACGTTAGTGGAATGAGGTATAGATGCATGTCATTCTGACACGTGAATGCTCACACTTGTATCTGCATGGACAGAACCAACCAGGGAAACTGCTGTCATCAGGACTATAAACAGGAATGTGGCCCCAATATTGACTATCTGGTGAAATCTTATGTGGTGGAATTTTGGTTTTTTTTAAAATGAAGTGTTTTTTATAACAAGTTTTTTAAAACAGTAAATACTAAATAAAAAAGACTTTTAAAGTGAAGGTTGCTGGTTTTTATACTAGAAAATAGAATTTAAGAGATCATACGGTTCTTTTACTTATACCTTGCCTGCACTATTTTCAAACAGTTCATTTTGTGAATCAATTAGTCAACTTTAGGTTACAATTAATTATGTAGCCTCTAATTGCATACTGTATGATAATATTGATCCATGTTTCTACTCTTTCTCTTAGAAACTATATTCATAAGATAACTCTTCAATAAAATACCTTCACCTGTGGTTACCTGTAAAGCTCACAGCTTCTGCCATTAAGTTGGACAAGGGTATGCACCCATTTAGGTAAAAAAGGGATCAAACCACAAAGCCCTATTATGCACCTAAGATTTATGACCTAGGGCATACCATAGACTAGATATGAGTGGCTTAAACCCCTCTTTGCTTGCCATATGTTTTCTCTAAACCCAATTCCAAGCCCAAACCCATCTAAACTTAGAATCCGCAGAACTTCACATAGTAAAAATAAGACAAATCTGTTCATACTTTAAAAAGTTTAGGAAGACCCACATCATGGTTACCATTCTCCCTCACCAACAAGTGGCTCAATCAGGAGTCATCTTGAATGGAAAAATATGACAATTGAGGTAACCCCAGGTGAAAGTAATTTATGTAATAAGCCAAAATTTGGGGAAAGGTTGAAAGGAAAAAGGTCAGAAATGGTGATAAAACCCATCACAAAATACCAATTTTGTTAAAGTAAATTTAGACTTTTAAAACTAACTTAAACATTTCAATACTAGTGTGGGGATCACAGCTGAAGGTGCGACTAGGGAGAATTGATGATGAAATAATTCATGTCATTATCAAACTCAGAATTGTAATTAGAAACAAATTTTGAAACTTAGCATTTTATAATCTATAGTACCACATAATATATAACACCCTGCTAATGGTAGGGTGTTGGATTAAAGTTTTAATAAATATCTATCCTTAGTTTACCTTTACAATTTTTGCTAGGTTTATGAGTTTTAATCAAGAATATTAACATTACTTTTAGGTATTATGGCTTTGAGAGGTGCCAGTATAGTAGGTTCTCTTGAAGTAATGTCTATGGTGGGAACTTTAGGCTAGGCCATCATTAATGTTAATAATGAAAATAACCAAAAACACTTCTCCATCTCTCTTATGTCGGCAGGACACCTAAAACCCCTATCTCATCCAGAAAAAGAAAGTCCTCAATGACAGGGTGTCGCCTTATAGTCTGGAGCTGCTGTTAAGAGTTGATAATCTCATGCCTTCAGCCAAGTTTTCTTTTGGAATACTCTCATCCTTATAGGGGTTATCTCAGGTGACAATTTTTAAATAAGAAAGCGCGCCTCTTTGGCCATGTTTTATGAAATGGGTTTTTTACTCTGGCGGCGCCTGTGTTGCAGATTAGGCTATATTCAAGGAAAATCTGTTGAATCTTCTGCAAAACTTGTTCAAAATGTGAAGATAAATGATAGTTTTGGGCATGGGTTTAAGATTAGGGTTGGGGGGAAGAGATAGGGGGGAGCTGACGCTATCTATATCTCATCCTGGGTATGCTATAAGTCAGTCAATTGGATAAGTCAATGATTTTGGTTGTCACCTTTTTTTGTATTAAAGAGTTGCAAGGCCTTATTCAGCTTGATAGCTGGAGCTGGGAGCTTACATTACACTTTTATGATAAATAGAGTCCACACCCACCTCTGAGGTCTTTGTTAGCGTATAGTTTTGTAAGTGGTTGAGAATTTTATTGAGGAAATGGTGGCATTCTTAGATATGATGAAGATTAAGCATTTAGAGCCCTTCATCATAAATTTTATCAAGTAACTAATGATATTTGCAAAATCCTTGAAAAGTACCCAGCTGTTCTTGTAAGCTGGGTTACCTTCCATGACATCAGTTAATGTACTCTTCATATAACCTGTCATGAAATAAAAAACTTCCTCACTTCAAATTTGGGTATTCCTTCCACCACAATAGCCTATACTTAACTTTTTGTTGCCTTTAAGGGGGATAGTGAGAAAGCGTGGAAGGAGGTATGGATCTTCCAATGAGGGTGCAGTTCCAAATGAAATGCTCCATTGTTCAGGACTTTTTAATTAATGAATTAGCCTGCTCACTTTCAGGCCAATTTATGGCATGGAACTTTAAGGCGCAAGTTCTTGGTAAACATTATTATTAAGTCACCTGCCTGGTAATTAGAAGCCTCGTGACTTTTTTGTCTGCGTAACTCCTGGCGTTATTAATTGTTTTGTCAACTTTTTCAGACCTGTTGATAAACCTTCTAGATTTGTGACAAAGTTATCCAATGCTGGAATGTTACTGCGCATTTGAGAGTCAATAGTAAAGGAAGGGCTATACCACAAGTCAACATACAAAGGTGGCACCCCCTATCAATAAATGGAGGTATTTATTGTATGTGAGTTGGGCTAGAGAGAGGTCAGCATCACATATGTTCTGTAATGCGGCAGCATAGCATTAGAGATACTGATCTAAGATCTGGTTAGTTCATTTTCTTTAGTGATCATTTTGGGGCGTTAATTCAATGATCTGCAAGTCTTATTCTTTAACATGCTATGTAAGGCCTCCAAATTTTATGAAGTAAATTGAGGCTCCTTGGCACTGATCACTTTCTGGGTAAACACCAGACAGAGCAAAGATGTGCACCACAAAAAATATGCCATATCCTATGCTGTAGTTATCGTCAGACAAGGGATGATGATAGCATATTTTGTGAAGCGATCTGCAACTACCAGATTCACATAATACTCAAAGTACGTTAGTAAACTCACAATTAAATCCGCCTAAAATGGAGTCATTGTCACTACTTCTTAACAAGTTCGGTAAGGAGGCCATTTTATCCATTCTTAACTTATCTGGACCAAGCAAATATTATGCGTTAGTCAATCCAGGTGGGAACTTAATTTGTAAATTCATTACAATTGTAACCACATTTAATCAAGTTAACGAATTTTTTAGTGCCAGGGTGTCCTATTATAGGGGATCATGATGTTTTCTTTTGACGTGAGAGCTCAGATCTGAGGGAACCCATACTTTGTTGAGGAAGCGTATTACCTTATCTTTTGGTTGTACCAACCAGAAATGGAATTACCAGAAATTAAATATGTCAGGAGGTCAAGACATTTAGGATTTAAAGAATGGAATCCTAACACAACATCCAAGAGAGATCCTTCGCCTTCAGAGAATAAAGTAATTGGATCATAAGGAAACACTAAAACAAGGTTTAGAAGAAAAACAGGAGTAATTGGGGTTTGAAACCTTATTATTGGGATTCAGGCTTTGAGGTTGTGGAAGCCACTGCAGCGATGGCTGGTGGATTAGGAACTATATCAGGTCAGTAGGAATTACCGTGACATAGTTGAAGTCTATATCCAGAGTTAGACACATTAGGGATTTATGGCATAGTATGGCAAGTAAAATAGAGGCATCCCCTTTGATAAACTCATATTGTTAGTTGTAGATTTGAAGGTTTTAGTGAGTCCTGATCTGTTTGTGAGCAATTTTTGGGGTTTATAAAGTATGTTATTGACATGTGATTTGTGCGCACATCCACAGGATGTTTGGTGCCCTATAAAAGATACCATTAGTGCATCAAGTCTGGAACATCAGTCAAATCTTTATCGTAGATGGCACATGAGCGCTCCATTACACTAAACATCTTAAAAAGTAAGCTGCAGGATGTATTCACCACCTTGTTTTTGTAAAGTGATGGCACCAACCACGGAATCATAGGCATCACAAGATACAATAAAGGTTTAATTCTTTCATCATGATGAGAAACAGAGGTGGTGGTGAAAACTCCTCTAATTTATTTGAATACTTGTTGATATTTTAGAGTCCAAATTAGATGGGAGTTCTTACTGGTGAGGGGTGAAGGAGAGGCCAGCTTCTATTTGGCTGGCAAGAGCTCTATTTAAAAAGTGATAAATCCTAGCAAGCTTCACAATTGCCTCTGCATTATGGAGTGGTCAAAGTGTGGATGGCTTCTACTTAATAGATGCGATGTCGTGACCATCTTTTAAAATCATATTATCCAAGGACTGAACTCCATCTTAATAAAATTTTATTTGGATGGTTTATAAACTAAAAAAAGCTTTGTAGAATGCTGTAGCCATATCCACAACATCTTCCCCATTCTGCTAAACGTTGGTCAAATAGAATAAGATATCTGCCTAGGATATTCTTAGAAGAACTTTAGATCTATCAGGGCATCATCTATGTGGCGTTAAAAGACAGCCAGTTCATTATCTAAATCAAAGGGAATAAATTTAAGCTAAGCATTGACTGGATCAGAGATTCCATCAGCCACTACTGGCCAGAATTTTTCTGCATTTGGTGAAGTGCAATCCTAATTAAGTTTGGATATAAACTTTTGATTTTTAGATTTTATGGGCAATTGTAACCTCAAGAGGTAGTGGATATAGGTTAGGGACTGTATGTTTTTCAAGTGCCGTAATCTATGCAAGGTCTCAGGGTCCATCAAGCTTCTTAACAAAACTAACCTGGAATGACACATGAGAAGTTTCTTAATCATCCACCCCTTCTTCACCATATTGTCAATCCTAATACTTAAACTTCTAGTTTTTCCTCATCCATTTTTTTAGTAGAAAATTGAGTTTGATGAGGTCAACTATCATCTAAAAGCTCAAATTCAATTTCTGAGTGGATTAATATCTTATTACCACTTTTAAAATCAAAACAGACTTAAATGGTGCAAGTATAAGAGGCAGATTTGGTAAATCAGACATTATATCTGTAGAGGAGTATTCCTCAGTTGCCGCCACTGCATTACCTGTTGACAGAGTGAAGAGAAGTTGGTTTTCAAACCAAATGAGAATTAGAGGTGAAGGCTAACGCAAATAAATATAAGCCAATACTCTCTGACTGGCGGCGCCACCATCATAATCCTAAGATATCACTAGATATAATATATTTGATAGAGCTTCAAATTTTCTATGAAATTATATCATGGGAATAAAGAGCATTTGTTTATGCAGAGGAAATGTGAGCATGGGAATTTGGGACGCTCCATGATAGGCAAACATAGGGTAACATCAAGAACTAAATCCTTTACATCCTGAAGTTCAATATAATCTATGTGGATCCAGTATCCACTAAAGTAGTTATTGTTACATTGTTCTATCTCACTAAAGCTTCAATAGTAAACAAAAATAAACATGTTAAAATTTATTCATCTGATTAAGGGAACATAAGGCAGTACCAATTTTTGAAATTAAAGCTTTTCCAGAAACAAGTATTAATTTATGAAAAGCGTGGGCATAGCTGCTGCTCAAGCATAAGACAGAGAATTAGATATGGATCTCCAGGGTTTAACAAGGGGCGCACATATGAAAGGTCCTCATAGATTGGTTCTACACAACGTTGTTCTTCAACTTGGTGGACTAGCTAGATGCGGTAAGACGTAATTGCTGGACCTTCAGGGTCTATAGGAACTGTAACTATCCCATAAGTTTCATATGAGATAAAGGTGTATGGGGAATATTATGTAGAATGATAAAGTCCATATGGCCCAATAAATAGACTTAAGTACTAGAGCAGGCATCTTAGCAGTAAAAAAACCATTTTTGGAGAGATTGACCACATATTTTTAATAATAAACGTAACTGTTGTTATCAATATGGGCCTATTAAGCATTGGCCAACAGTGCACTACTTGTTTAATCTTACAGCAAGTATGCAACTTTTCCAAGAACTTCCTTGTTGTCAAATTCAGACTCATGTCCAAATTTGATATATGGTGAAAAAGTCTCCTCTTTACCTCCACCTCTATCCCATCCTCCTTGTTTTTTATCACATTTTGGATGGTCGTTAGAATGGCTTTTGTAATTTTTAAATATGCCCAGTAATATTTTTTGCAAACTAGATAATCTATTTCATATGCCACTTTAAGCTTTCAAGTTCTATATCCCCAAAAACATGTTCATTGGTTTATAACTCAAAGATGCAAAGAATGCTTCTACAAGTAATCATCAGGGAGTTTATGGTTTCAAAAATGTGGTGAAAAGCTTTATATTTATTTGAGGTAAGCCAACCAGGGGATGGACATTACTGAAACTAAAACTAAAACTAAAAACTAAAGTGACTAATTGGTTCAAACAAAACGCCCAAATGAGCGGATTAAGTGAAACAATTTGAACAAAACAACTGACCAGGTGGGCAGTGGAAACCGCTTATGCCTCCATGGCGGAAGGGGAGGGGGGATCAGTGGGCTCATCTCCAGCATCAGCTTCTTCCTCCCATAGTAGAGTGCATGTCACGGAAGACAGTAGGGGCTTTGTGGCATCTGCAGAATGTAGTTCAATATCTTTAATAATTGGTATTTCATGGAAATTGCCAGCTAGGTAAATGGCACTGATATATTTGGTTAAAGCTTTTTCAGCTTTAATGCAGGCATCTGGGAGTTTAACGAACATGGTGATGTTGGATTGGGTAATTTTAGCTTTTTGGGTTCCATGATATAGTTGCCACGTTCTGAATATCATTGTTGACATATTTGTTTAACTGTTTTACTGTGAATTTAGTCTTTTGAGTAAGAGTTTCAGGGATAACAGGAGGTGGAATTTCTTCTATGAGCATCGCCACTGATTTGGCAACAGCTTTATGAAGGGAACGACAATCTGGTGTTGCAGCTGCTTTGACTGCAAGCTGGTGATCACTGCAAAAGGATTTGGCATTTGGCCATGGGGTATATAGTCGAGGAGGGTATTTGGCATCCCATTCTGCATTAACAAACTGCTCAATTTGCAGTGATGGTTCTTCAATGAGCTTACCTGATTCATCAATTTCAGCCAATAACTCTCATGGGTTTTGGTTGAATTGAATTGGGGGATCAGCATATGGTTGAGGTTTAGTTGATTCATTTGAGGAAGCATGGGATTGAACTGGGATCCAATATGATGATTGATTGGAGGAATCATTTGTGGCATTGGGGTGAGGTGGAGGCTGATCGGTGGCTGCAGGTGCAGCTGCAGTTTTAAGTTTTGGGGAGGGAAGGGTAGGATTGTACCCCATACTGGAACTTGTATGGGGTGGGTGGCAGATTGGAGGTTGGCAGATGAGTCGTCCAATCCGTTGGAAGTGGCTAAGGAGGGGCACTTGCGTTTTGAGTGGTCCAACTTGAAACATGATGGACAAATCATCCGCCCGCCCTCAATGTGGGCCCAAAACAGATGGTCAGGCACTGAAGGAAGAATGGTGTGAGGGGGAATTGACACGGCAATTTAACTAAATTCAGGGCTGATTGTGGCATATGCCCAAGGCCCAGCGAGTCATGTGGCCCCATTTGGGACCACAAATTGTAAGATGGGATTGGAGACATAGGCTGCCAAACTGTCCATTAGCTCCTGGTGGAGCACTTCAGGGAGGAGGTGGGTGGGCAAACCAGCAAACTGGATCACCAAAGTGGTGTCCGCTGGGAGCTAGGTCCAAGTTGTGGGGAGATAGGTGTCCTGAAATACCAGGGGCACAGTTGCTACAGTGGCAGCGTCAGCTTCACAGGTGAAGCTGAGGTTCAAA
>JAKSZP010009819.1:0-49639 GCA_022478985.1 Massospora cicadina
AAAAAGCAAGCCATAATGCCAGAGGCATTTCTGACTGGATGACTTGGTATGGAGCCAGGCAGTGGAAAATGGCGAAGTGTTGGTGCAGCAACATGGTGAGTATGATCCCGATGACAAACCACACTGAACCCACTCCTGACCCAGGGGGTCTTGCTGCAGGGGGTGGAATCACTGAGATAGTCTCAATAAGATCCTCAGCATAGGGTGCCATCTCAACTGGGGTGACAAGGGAATGGATTCTCTCTTTTAATTGGTGGACATATGGCCACATGATTCCCATGTATTGCTACTATTAGTAATCATGGGGTTGTAAAGCCAAAATTATCAGACTCACCGAACCCAATTGATGACGGAGGGGACCATAGTGACCAAGAGTACTGGTAGAGCCCATCCGGTGTATGGATCAATGAGCCACCAGGGAAATTTTATCAGGGATGCGGTTGGAAGGAAAAATTAAATTTATTTTAGTTTTTTGGTAAATTTTTATTTGAAGGAAAAGTAAGAAAGTTGACCAACAATTTTCTCAGTGCTATGCAACTTATTAAATAGTGGTCAATTGGGTAGTGACAAGATGGGATCAGGTCCTGCAATTTTGACCTAACTGGTGAATTGTTCAGGAATGGGCGGGTTTGTTCCTTGAGAACTGACATTGCAAAATTTGGCGGTGGGCCAAGTCTCTGTCAGTTCAACCTCAAATGTCCAAAATGGGCTCAGCTACGTTTCTGATGGTTGGCAAGATGGCGTTTGGCCTGACGAGCGATGGGAATCCCCCAAGGCCACCCCACATAGGGGTGGGTCCATTTGGTTGGGAACAGGTTCAGGACGCCCAACCTGCCCGCGCTCAGTCGCTGAACCATCCATTCTGTCAAAGGCAGCACATTGGCCGCAACACCCAAATTGCAAACAGAGGGCTTCAAACCCTTGTCAATGGCACCTGATGTTAGTTCTATTGGCTTATTGATTAAATTGGAGCCATTGGGCGTTCCAGCTGATACCTCAGTCTTCATACCTTTCCAGCCATTTGAGATTTGGCCATCATCCAGATTGCCACTCAAATTAGATCCGACCAATTTCAAATTCAACAATCTTGGCACAGATTTCATTAATTCCCCGCAACAGTTCTGCCAAGGTGAGTGTGGGTACTGGGGTGGGATCCAAAGAGGGAGAGCTGTTACCCATCGCTCATCTACTACATGAGTGGGATCGCCCTGGGTAACAAGGGTTATGACATCTCCTTCAGAGTTTTTTATTCAGGAATGGGAAGATGGCCCAATCAAGGGCCAAGGAACGTTACCCAGGACTTACAAAGAATTAGAAACCTCTACATGCCATAATGTGGCTGAGCATCACACATGCACACATACACTTGCTTTTATTATTTAATTTTGTAAAAAGTGAGTTTAGGGCCTTTCCTAGGTGAGAGTTTTGGTAAGTAGGGTGTGGTCCTATGTTTTCACTTTTCCTTGAAAGGCATTAAGTTTGTGCCAGACATTTCTGTTCTTTGGATGCCTCTGTAGTTACTGTTAAGGTAGATCACAGTTTAAGTTCAGAAAGGGCTCTCATCATCTGATGGGTTGCCTTATATGAGGGACGGGATCTAGTTTCTATCACTGTCACATTGCAAGCTTGGACGCTCAAGGGGGGTGATTGAACGCGCTGCCTGGGTGTAAAGTACTTGTCTAATGGCTCTAATCAGTGCAGATTATGACCACCATGTCAGGCAGGCGCGCATGAAGTTATATAAACTTCTTTCAGCTGTGGATTGACTTAAGACCAACAGGTCTCAGGAAATCAACATAACTGTATTATTGAGAGGCTGGGTTATTATGTCAAACAAATGAAATTTCAAGGAAATACTTGGCTTAATTAAGAGTACGCCAATACTTATGATAACATCCATATTCTACATAGCAATGTTGCTCTGATTATTTGCAAATAGGATCTGTGTGGGGCAGATGAAGGAAGTGCTGATTTATGCCATTAGCCCCATTCCAGCCACTAAGCTAAAAATACAATGATCTTACCCACGCCTCTTGTACCAAGGGGAGGCTGGTTGATTTGGGTTGGGGGCAGATCACGTTGGAAGTCTGAGTGTTCAATTTGGGGCGGGGATCAGCATGCATATAATATTGGGGGAGTAGTTGGTGTGACAACTCTTTGAGGTGGATTCCTTAATTCTCCCCAATGATTGAAACTAACACTGAGAACATTAAAAACGGCCACTGCCATCATGGAAACCAATGAGTGGGGCCCTCCATAGGCTGAAGTGGTTTTGTTGAGGGCAAAATTTTTAAGTTTTTAAAAATTAAAAAAAAATATGAATTAAAATTTAATGATCTTATTAAGTAGGTTTCAAAATAACCCAGCACTTTACCATAAACTAGGTTCTAGACTTATATACTGATATTGGGAGGTTTAGGGGTGTCTTGAGAACTTCTATAAAAATTAGGTTGATGAGTATTTAAGAAGCTGAGAACTTGCCTAGAGTCATTTTATTACTATTTTATCTTTAGTTTTTGGAATTGGAAACAGAGGATGACTCTTTTAGTGTTTCAACTTGGAAATCTTTACCATATCTTTGATGCATTTATATTTGCTCAACATGATTAGAGGTTATCTTATTTATAAAATCTGATCAATTTTATCATATGTGGGTTAATTAATTTTGATATTCAAGGATTTTTTCCTTAAATGAGTGTGATAATTCCACCCTTTTTAAAGGATTTGATTTTGATCTGCCATTTTCTATGAATCTTTAGCATAATCTCTCATATTGGGCTAGATATACCTTGCCAGATTTGGTGACATTAAAGAGATTGGGATACCTACCAGTACAGAGTTGAGGTGGACTCAGTTTAAGGGGGTGGCCACCCATTGCTCATCAATGGTGTGCCCAAGTCATTTATTTTCTATAGCAGTAGCTCTTGGGTGCAATTTTTTCTTTTATTGGAAGGAATGTAGTGTTCTGACCAGACTAATAATTGCAGCAGGGATCCTTAAATATACTATTATATTAAATAAGTACTAAAGGGAAAGCCTTAAGTATTATTAATTTCTACATTTATCTCTTTTCTCTCGATTTGCCCACTTTTTGGTTGAATCCTGATTGATTAATTTAAAAGCACAACTCCACTCATTGTAGGCCCTCTCCGGTCCCCTATGTCAATGAGCTCAACTCCTGCTGCCCCCTCATGGGGCAGGGGGCTCCCCCTCCTAATGTTTTTCAGCCTCTTCTGAAACGTGACTGGGCTGGTTCTGCTAGCCCTCCCAACTCGGCTGGTCACTTTATCCCGCCTAAGGACCTAGCTTTACACCTTGCACACACTCAGGCGGTGCCCCATTTCCCCCTAGTACTCCCTTGGAGCACCATGCATTTTGGCCTTTGGGTTTAGTATGGCAAGTTGTTCATATATTCTGACCGCCCTATCATCAAACTTACCCAAGATCTTTTGCGTCCTGCTAGCTTCATAGACTTCTGCCCCTTCAAGGGGTATTTTGACCTCATCTTCTTGTGTGAAGCCAATGCAGCAGTCACAGCTACCATTCCTCTGGTGTTCCAGGGTGTACCCCTCCCTACCACTTGAACCTGGTTGCCCACTGATACAGCTCTAGTGGTTCAGTTCGCAGGCCTCCCTACCCACCTTCCCCCAATATTTTATACAATGGACTGTTGGCCGGTTTTTCAGCATATGGTTCAAACCCCATCCTCCAATTTGTGATTCCCATTGGAGCCTCCTGACTTGCAGGCCCTCATGCCTTTGCAACCATACATCCCACTTCCCTGGAGGTTGCCCTCTCGATTCCCCTCACACCACTATTCCCTCTGCCCAGACCATCCTTTATGGGCCAACGTGGATGGAGGGCGCACCATCTGCCCTACCTGTTTTAAAATATACCATTCAAAATGGCACTGCCCCTCCAACATCTGAGCTGCAGCCCACACACCTGACTCTTTGCACAATGATCAAATTTGCTGACCCAGTCAATTTCTTCCTCTGGGGCACCTTCCTCCCCCCTCCTATCAAAAAGCCAGAATCTGCAGCTGGGCCTGCCCCAGCCAATCAGGAGAAGTGTCCTCAAGCCCCTTCTCCTCAACCAACCAATCAGGTGTCCAACTGGACTCCAGTTAATTTTAAGCCACACGTGCTTTATCCCAAGCCATGCTCCCCTGTGCCAACACAATCTCCCAAATTAATTATTGTCAATCAAAATCCTTGGATTATTTGGATGAAGTCAATTAATTGGGTGATACTGTATCTGAATCGGTCAGCCCTCCTTGCTTTGAAGAGTTCATTGATGCTGACTATGCGGCCCAGTTCCCCCCTCACTACTATTTTCCTCGCCAAGGTGCCCCCATATTCTGATCCGACCATCAGTTATTTGAAGAGGTAATTGCCTCCCCTCATGATATATTGCTCTGGTCTGCCGCAAGTTTGTTCATCAAGGTTTTATCAAAAGGCCTTGTCCCCCCTCCCGTGGACCCCATGCTGACCCTCCCACAACAACAAGAAATCTCCGCTAATACTCCTTTGCCAACAATAATATTAAATTGTTGGCGCAACAAGCTAAGTTTAGCCCAAGAACCCGCCTCACCCCCAAATTTGTAGACATGGCTTCTTTCTTGTGTGACATCCACCTTAGATGTGAGAAGGCCCTTGCCACTTACCTTTCTGACTTCCTCAAAAAGGTATCCCTTGTCCAGCTCCACTCCCCTCACTGAACCCCCACTTCCAAGATGCGCCTACGCCCTTGCTCTCTGCTTTGTGCCACTGCCTATCAGCCCCAGTTGAGTTCGCTCAGCCTCCTGGTACCCCCCCTCTCCCTCCACCATAATCAGTTAGCAGTTTTGATTCTGACTTGATTGAAGTTTAGCTTTTGGTTTTTCATGTCATTTGCAGGGCCTCAGCTGAGTTGTTTCAACTTTTGGTGTGGTTTTCTTTCATTAGTGCTTTGCAATGTCTGTCCCCTGGTCAGCATGCCTCAGTTAAATTTTAAATTTAATTTTAAATTTTATTAATATCTACATTTAAAAAGTAGGTGTTTCTTTGTTTTTATGTAACATATGCATTCCTATATCATTCATCTTTTTGAGATGGAACTTTGATGATTTGTTGTTCACATGTCCACAGATGTTTCTGGGTTTAATTAGACCAAATTTCTGTATTAAATAAAAAGTTTTCATATGTAGGAAGTGAAAATCTTATCCGTTTTAATGGTAATTGGTATGTCATTATGGCTGAGCAGTTTAATCTTTGGTTAAAATTAATAGTTATAGTTATAAAAGCTTACTCACAAATTTAAACCAATTAAATTACTTACTTTAAGCTTCATTGATAATATTAAAGTCTGTTAATACTGTGGATTGTCTATTCAGTGTTATTATAAATATTATTAAAAAATAAATAGATATTGCATCTTTAAGTAAGTTATAACCAACTGTAGATATAAACCTAGGTATCATATTAAAATAAAGATTTTATAGAACTAATTATCTTAGTGAGTATACCCACGATTAACCCTTTCACATATTTTTATAAAATTCTTCTCTTTTTAGACTTTAATTTTTGTAAGAATTTCTTAGGCAATAATTACACTTTTTATAAACTAATTTGTCCTTGTCTGTAATAAAAGTAATCAGTAAACGCTGAAATAAAATATATAACCCTTCTTTCTTAGAATCATATATGCGTTTTTAAATTTACACAAACCCTCATTTTTGGATGCATATATGTGTCAAATCATTGAAAGGGTTTAAACTGTAGAAAAATTGCAGAATTACAATTTTAACACAAAGGTAAGGCCTTTAATAGTTACAAACCTCTACTAAATAGTTGTTCTCATTATCCTGCCTAAATTAGAGAGCTATAATTTTAATGCAAAGGTATACACTTTTATAGTCTTTGATTATAAAGGAAAAACATTTAATAAATATTTGTAATCATTAGTTTAACAGTAAAAAGTAGATTTTAGTTTATAGTCTCACTATATAATTTAACACAGTATGACATTAAATTTGGAGTTTGGTAATAAAATCATTTTATGGTAAGTTTTTTAGTGGCTTTACTTATTTTTTACTACTTTTGTTTATTAATTCAATAAATTATTAAGGTTTGTTTTCAGTCTGGCGGTATAAAATTTGATTTTTAAAACAGCATCTTTTCAAATTAAGTTTTTTTTGATGGTTTTACTTATTTTTATTAGAGGTTTGTTTCCAGTATGATCAATTGCAATCATCTGAAATGATTACAATATATTTATGTGATTTGATTCTTACTTGGTAATGGTTTAGTAAATTTATTGGTTTTGATTTTACCATAAACCATCAAATTATCTATATTTACTAGCATTATCAAGGTACGTTTTAATATCTCAATTACTCTAATATTAAGTAGTAATTTATTGACCATAATTTCAGCATCCATATGAAATAGTTGAAGACATCTTTTCAAAATGAGTTTTGTTTCTTACTTAATAGTATTTTTACCAATTCTAATGATTTTTATTTCATCATAAACTATTTGTAATTGTCTAAGTTTACTGCCACATCATTAGAGTAAGTTTTAAAAATTTTGCTTGATCTAGTAAAAGTTATACTTTTATAGATTTTGATTTCATATATTTTTAAATTTTTTAATTTTTAAATTTTTAAATTTATTGTGAGGAAGGCCGACCATGGGATGGACACTTCCAAATTTGACCCAAAAGAGACAAAACTTAGTAACAGAGAAGGCACCCCAGAGAAGCAATGCTATCTTGTTGCCAGCGGGAACGCCACTTATGGGGAGGGGGAGGGAACGTGTGAAGGGGCCATAGCCACAATTGAACACGTGTGGAGTAAAAGGGTCTGATTTGATGAATCAAACTGGGAACCAGGAGGAGACCAGCTGTTGGCGACGTGGTGGGAGGTATCCAAACATCCACACCTGAAAGTGGTCCACCAAATGAGACCAGAATCTGTGGAAAGCTTCTGGGAGGGTGGGGATGGAGCCTGCGATGGCATCCAAGACAATAATGTGGATAGTCCACATGGCGATTGCAACCACCAGAGCACAGAGAGAGGGTGGAAGGGGGGAGGCCATTGATAAAGCAAACATATCTCTTGACACACTGAAGGGATGTGTTTGATTCTGGCCCAGTAGACGTTGAACTTCGCGCCATATCACTTTAGAGGTAGGACACTTCTCCAGGCGGTGGAACAGCGTTCCATACTGGCCACACACGACGCAGGATTAGTGTAAAGCATTAGAGCGCTCAGCCATATGGTACACCTACCTCAGGCAGCGCCACACATGGGAACAGATTTGAGGCTGCAACAGAGGATGGTGTGCGTATTTCCAGATAGTTTTTTGGGTCTTAATGGAGTAAGGGATGTCCATCATGTCCAGGTAGTCCACCCTGGATAGGACATGGGGCCGTGTGGGGATCACGCCATCATGGATGGGTAGCCCCTGTACCTCTTGTGTGAACTGAGGAGAGGGGCGGCCTCTCTGGGCTGTGTGTCCACTAATGCGAATTCTCCACTCAGTGCTCCACATGGAGAGGAGGATTCTTTTGTAGTGGGCTTTAGTCCTGTGAGGACCTGTGGCCTATGGGTGTGAAGCCAGGTATTTCATCAGGGAGTGAAGATTCGATGGATTGTTAAGGCCCAAGGCGTGGGAGAAGCTGGAGCAGGCCGCGCGGGACCAGTGTTGGGAGGGGAGCGTAGGGGCGGTGATGGCCGCAATCCAGGTGCCCAGGATCTTTGCAGCATGGGCTTTGAAGTCAAGCAGGCCCATGCCTCCATGATGATGAGGGCCAAACATGACCTCTAGCCATACTGGTGGTGGGCGGCCTGACTAAAGCCACCCTTGCAGCAGGGCATACAAGGATTTGAAAAAGCTTGGGTAGAAGGGGATGTCGTGGGCTCCAAACCAGACTTTGGAGAGGATCATAGAGTTGGCTAAAACAACCCTGCCAGTATGGGAAGTAGGGTGGGTTCTGAGGGAGGCGATGCGCTTCGTCACGTTGTCTAGAATATGACTCTCCATTACTGCAGATGCGTACCCGCCTGCCTCCACCCACATTCCCAGATGGCAGACCGGCCCTATGGTAGGGCGTGGCACAAAGGGGAGCACCAGTGGGGCGGTGTGGGGTGAGCTGGGAGGGCGAGCACGTGTGCGAGCAGATAGGCCGGTCTGGGTACTGGTTGCTGGGGCCAGCAGGTTTGATACTGACCAAGGAGGATTATTTCAGTTTTGGAAGCGTTCAGTGCAGCGTTACTTACCTGGGAATACTCCTGGATGAGAGCTTCAAGTGTGCGTGCATCTTTGTTATTAGACACCCCAACCACACTGTCATCTGCAAACGCCATCATCTTGACTGGGGCTTGTCCTGGCACATGGACTCCAGTGAGTTGGGCATTCACGTTTTGAAGTAGTGGGTCAAGGCTGAAGTTATATAAGAGTGGGCTAAGGGGGTCCCCTTGTTGCAAGCCCCTTTGAGGGCGGACTACTTCCATTAGGAAGCCAGGGCCACGTACTGCCATTGTTGCAGATTCCGTGAGCAGCATCACCCAGTTGATGAAGCGCGGGGGTAAGCAGAATTGATGGAGGCAGGCACTGAGGTATTCCCAGTTTACTCCATCATAGGCCTTCTGTTGTTCCAAGAATTTTTTGCCTCAGAGGCTGTGGACTGGCATGCGTTAGCCACAGAGTGCACGTTGTCCCAAATTGACCTTCTGGGTATGAAACTGAATTTTTCTGGGGAGATGGTGGCAGATGCTACAATCCCTAAACGGTTATCCATGATTTTTGTTAAAATTTTTGTATCTGTGTTAGTTAAAGAAATGGTGCACCAATTGGCTAAGTTTAGCTTATCCCCTTTCTTGAAGAGTGTGATGGTAAAGGCCTCTTGTCCTCCTGGTAGGAGGCGCATTTTCAGAAAGCTCTGGTTAAGTGAGGAAAGCAGTAGTGGGGATATATATTTAAAGTACTTTTTATAGAATTCATATGGAATGCCATCTGGTCCTGGGCATTTCCGGTTTGGTGCACCGCAGATGGCTGTCCATAATTCATTTGGAGTGATCAAATTTATTATTTCCAGGTATTAGGAAATGGTGCGGATGTGGGTTCAGTCAAGAAATTCTGCCACTTCAGCTGGCTGGATTGGATCAGATTGGTTTAACTTGGAGTAATACTTTTGTGTTTTGATTGCCACTTCAGCTGGTGTATCCGCGATGGAATCATCCAATCTTTGCACCTGTGTGCAGGCCACGTTCTGGCGTGGTGTGAAAATTTTTTTAAAAAAATATGTGGTGCACTTGTCGCCCTCAGTAATGCATTTGGCCCTGTACTGAACACAAACCTGATGTTTGTGTTGCCTTTCAAGCGCGTTGAGGTGGGTGGCTGCCTCCGCCCACTTCCAGCCCCATGCAGGGCTGTATCCTGTGGCTGGGATGTTGGACTCCAGGTGTGCCAACTCTGCCAGAGCGCGCGAGATGATGGCCCATGTAGCTCATGAGCGTTGGGAGGAGAGGTGGCGAGAGTGGCGGATAGTATCCTCTTTGAAGGCTGTCCATGTGGAGATGGGGTCCACACAAAACTGTGTAACAAACTCTTTTGCCAAAGTTGCTGATTCCACCCAAGTGGAAAATCCTGGAGACGCAAGTTTGGGAGGGCGGAGTTTGCACCAATGTGGGGCCTTAGCCACTGTGACAGATAGGTGGTAGGTTATTGAGACCAGCCAGTGGTCAGAGAATTCAATTTTTGTTGTTTTGAAGTGGGAAATGTGGGGTTGGAATTTTGCTGTTGTAAGGATAAGGTCTATGCGGGTCATGGACCTTAATTGGCCGTTGTGGATGTGGGGTCACATCATGTTTTTGAGCAGCGGGGCTCATTGTGGCAGTGCATCCATTAACCCAAGGGTGGCCTTTAGAATGCAAAGTTCTACGTGACCCTGGGGGGCGTGGGAGGAGGAAGGCCAACGGTCCGTTGGTGTGTTTAGCCAACAGTTCATATCGCTGACTATGAAAGGGTCTGGGGGTAATGGGAGGGATTTGACCAACAAGAAAAATTCCTGACATCTTCATGCACAGGTTGGGGCATAAATGTTGATGATAGCATGTGCCACGTCAGCCCACAAGAAAGTGACAATGAGGACTCAGCCATTGAGGAAGGATTCTGATGATAAAAATTTGAAAAAATTGTTTTTCCAAACTAGCACCCCACAGTGCTCTGACCAAAAGGATAGGGAAGGGAGGAGCATGGTTTTCCAAGCATCCTCAGAACCTCGTGGACAGTGGGACTCCTGGATGGCCAGGATATCCACGGGTAAATTGTGTTGTAAAAAACTCAGTTTCCTAGCCTGGGATGGGGAGGCCTTGAGTCTGGCGATATTCAATATCCCTAAAGTGAAGGTTTCCCCCATCACACCTTAGGTGCGAGGGGGTGGGCACCCGGGCCCACTAGCCTCCTCTAGATCCCCATGGGCCTTCATGGCAGTGTGGGTGTTTGCAGCAACACTATTGGAGTTTTTGTTGATTTTTGCAGAAAGAGTCACATTGGCTTTGGCCTTCACTTTTTGTTTTCCCAACGTCAGACAAATTTTTTGTGGTGTGGATGAGTTTGGTGCACCGTCGAGCGAGAAAAAAACTTTTTTTTGGTTGGGATAGGTCCCAAGTCAGTTTTGAATGGGGCTTGGGTACAGCGATTGGGTGAGATCAAATCTCCCATTGGATCCTCAGATTGAGTGGCCCGCTCAGCATGGGCTTCCCAATCTGATTGGTTGATGGATTCCCGAGTTGCTTCCACCGCAAAGGTCTCCATGTCCTCCTGGCGTTGTAAGTATGGGATAGTGGTGGTGGCCTTGGCCGCTTCCTTGGCTGTGGCCCTGCGGGCCTGCTTGGCCTTCTTCCACTCTTGCGGGGAAATAGGCTTTAACAGTAGGTAGCAACCTTGTGCTCCCCATGGGAAAGCCTCTTTGGTGCTTGCAGTTGGTTCGTAGTGCGCCTCTCCGCTGGCCATGGCCACTGAGGGGTGCTCTTGGAATGTGATGCCCTCCTTGGTGGAGCATGCATGTGCCTTATGGCTGAACGCATCACATTGGGTGCAGATGGGGGGCGCGCTGTCCACGGTTACCTGGAAAGGGTGGGTGGTATGCCCTTCAATATTGATATATGTGGAGTGCAGGATCTGGGTTAGGTCCTTCGCAATCTCCTCAGTTGGGGTCAGAACTGCGATGGCTTTGCTGGTGCACTGGTGTGGCATCAGCGTAAAGCGTTGCATCTCAAAAGATTGTATTTTGCCAAAAATGGGGAGACCATCTTTCAGGTGCTGCTCCAAAATGGCACGTTTTACTGTAGTAGGCAAAAAGTCAAACGTGAGGAAAATTTGGTTGGATTTTGTCCATCTGGTGCATTTGGTTTTAATGACCTGTTGCCCTTCAGGGAGGTTGATCACTATGCGCACTGCAGCAGTTTCGTCTGCTGCCTCCTTGTTTTTGAAACTGAGGTCCAGCCAACCGCATGACATGGAGTGAGGTGTGACATACACCATGGTCGGGGAAAAAAGTGTGCACATCCCCACAAAATTTTTCTCATAGAGCTGTTTGTTGGAAGTCCAGAAACACACGGACTCCATATTCCACCAACGAGAGTGGTTGGGAGTGCGGCGTGTTGATCTACTGGTTGCATTGTGCTTGCCAAGTGAGAATTTCCAGGGAAATAGTGACCGCCAGTTTTTAAATTTTTTTTCTATTCCACCAGTTTCTCTGGGGCGTTTTCAAATGTTTGAGGCCGCAGGCCTACCACCTGCTCCTCTTACCTTACTTACCCAACTGCTCCCTGACATGGGCGCCAGACTAATCTCCTCTGTGAGATTATCAAACTAGAATCAGACTTGAATTGAATAAGTTGCAAAAGTGATTGCAACGAAAGAGAAAAGTTTTGATTTTGATTTCATATAAACTGTTATCATCTTAAACATTCGCTGATATCATTTTCAATTAAAGTTATAATCTTTTCTACTTGATTTACTATTATATAAAATACTTACTTCTTAGTTTAAATAGTGATAAAAAGATGACAGATAAATCACGCTTAGTTTTCTTTTTTTAGAACTAGTGGTGCCCAACCCAAAAAGGGGAGCCACCACACATCTTTTTCTGCAAAGGACCAAACAAAGGGATTATCATAAATAAAAGAATTCATAATAAAGCCCCTAGGTTATCAGTCTAGGAAGCCATATCAGAAGGTGAGGAAGCTTTGGGGAACTTTTGTCCAGCACCCGCTTTAGCTGGTGGACCATGGTGAACAACATAGGGGTAGGGGCATCAGTGACATGGGGCATGAGGAGGTATAGCTGTGGCTTTTGTTTGTTTATGAGGCCAGCAGTATCCATCGCCTCAACATATTGAGCAAGTTGATGTTCAGCAAAAGTATTGAGAGCTGGCACACAAGTGAAAGACTTGATGCGCTGATGGGTTTGGGGATAATTGGGGTCATAAAGAGAGGTTTTACTGCATTGATACAAGTGTGGCTCACACCAAAAGTAAGCTTCTCAATCTCATATTTTGCATCTTCCTCAAAATCATTGAGGAAATTGGGGATAGGAATACCCTTGTTATAAAACTGGCGTTTTTTGTTGAAATACGCCGTGATCAATATTGCGCAGGGTTTGACCCACTGAGCAATAGGACCAATGATATGAGGATCATTGCCCTTGAAACAACAGAAATAAATTTTATTAATATTATGGAGCACTTGCCCCCACTATACTACATTATTTATTATAATAGATACAGCTGATCCTCGCTGTTTTTCCCACTCTAAACTATTAAAAACCTACCTTCCTCAATCATCTCATACCGCTTGTATGGTAGTTACTTTGGATGGTTTTGCTTTCATGGCTTAGTAATTCAATTCGCTGTATTTCATTGGTTCCACTAATTCATTCATTAATTCATAATCACCCAATTCAGCCAATTTCCCAACAACCCAATATCGCCTCATTTTGGGGTGCTCAATTAATCATACTCATAACAACTCTGCAGATTCCATCTGTTCCACCATATCAACTTGGGGCTTATCATCCAGTCATATCAGAGTCATAACATTACCCCCTCCTTGACTGGACAATAAGGCTCCTATTGCTTATATGCCTGGAGGAACTTCGCATGCACTGAGTTGACAATCTGACCTCTAGCAGGGTCCTTGATAGTATATTCATCTATCCCTGTCTTCTCAATGATTTTGAATGGCCCAATCCAGATACTGGCCAGCTTGTGCTTCCAGCCAAACCCATGTTGATCATGGAATAGGACCATGTTGCCATCTTTGAACTGTGTGAGGCCACTTCGCCATATCTGATAGGCAGCCTAGCTTTTGATTTTCTTGGCTAAGCTGAATGAGTACACTTCATTTTGTAATTTAATTGGTGTATTCATTAGGACGGTCAAATAGCATTGCAGATCCATTCTGCCAGTGTCCTCTACACAGGCATACAGAAGTGCGGGCAGGGAGGGGTGCCATCCATAAAGCAATTGGAATGCGCTTTTTCCTGTGGCAGATAGGTAGCTAATGTTGTAGGCAAACACCGCGGTAGAAAGAAGGGTACTCTAAACGGAGGGCCTATCAGTAATCAACTTCTGGAGAATGTTCACCAGGGTCCCATTAACCCGTTCAACTATTCCGTTGGACTCAGGGTGATATGGAGTTGTTAGATCCTCGCGGATGGCCATCCTTTTGGTGAGTTTGGAAGTATGTGAATGGTGAAATTAGTGCTGTTGTTGGTAAGGATAAACTGCGGGCAGCCATGATGCTGAATGATGCATTCCATTAAAATCTTAGCCACAGTCACTGCACCCAGATCCTGAATGGCCTGTGCATCAACCCACCTGGTCAAGTGGTCAATTACCACCAGGATATACTTGGACTGGTTAGCTCCAGTTAACAGAGGGCCAATGACATCAAGGGAAACTGTATGCCAAGCGAAGTGCAGCTTTACTAACTGATATGAGGTCTTCCGGTGAAATGGCTTTTCCACTTGGCGCTGGTGACAAAAGTAGATAGTATCAAGCACATTGAAGTTCATTCTTTCCCAGTAATTAGAGGTCGCAATAATTCCAATGTCTTGCACACACCACCATGCCCAACTGCCCTATGTGCACTCATGATAATGTTAGGCTGCGTTGAGGGTCGCAGAAAATCCACTGTGGAATCACCAATCCGCTTGTACAACTCACCATCCTGCTGAAAATTATAGGCTCACATTTCATTCAACGCCTTGATGACTTGGGGCGGCTCATCATTGTACTTTCCGCTGAGCATCTTGTCATACATAATTTCCCTCAAATCTGCCATAACTGCAATAGTTGGTAGCCTCAACAAGTAATCAGCATTCTGGTGTTTTGCTCCTGGTTGGTGAAGGGTCTCAAAGTTGTAAGCCTTTAGTTTAAGGGCCCATCATGCTAGCTGGCCCTCAGGCTCCTTAAGGTTCTGCAGCCAGTGTAATGAGGCGTGATCCATTACAACTTTAAATTTTACACCATGCAGATATACTTGGAATTGCTTATAAGCATAAATCACTGCTAAGCACTCCTGCTTGGTCACAGTATAATTTTGTTCATGACTATTCAGACTTTAACTGCAATATGCCACTGAGTGTTCCTCCCCCTCATCATCTTTTTGAGACAGAAATGCCCCCACAGCAGAAAGAGATCATCCGTCTGTACAATAAATTCCTTCTCAAAATTTGGGTAACGTAGCACTGGCGCCTTAATCAACGCTGTTCAAAGAGTATCAAAGGAACATTGACAGTGTTCCATCCATTCAAACATGACATCCTTTTTTATAAACTCAAACAGCGATCCTCCAATACAACTAAAGTTAGGTATGAAGTGGAGATAGTAGCCAACCATCCCTAAAAATACTTGTATAGCTTGTTTACTGCTTGGTGTAGTCATCTTCTGAATGGCCTCCACCTTAGCTGGTTGGGGACTCAGCCCTGTTGCACCAACTACAAACCTGAGGTACTCTAATTCATCCTTTAAAAAGTGGCAATTCCAAGGCTTGATTTTGATGCTGGCCTTATCCAACCAGCAGAATACCTCTTCCAAATAACTAAGGTGCTCAGAAACCGTGCTGGAAAAAACGTTACTGTTGTCAAGGTATACAAGAACGCATGACAACTTCAAGTTGCCAAGGATAGTGTCCATCGCCCGTTGGAAATTAGTAGGGGCATTACACAGCCCTTGGGGCATATGTGTCAGTTGAAAAAGCCCTTTAGACGTGATAATGGCGCATTTCTCCTGTTCCGCTGCAGGTAACTCAATCTGCCTATAGCCAGGTATTAAATCCATTGCAGAGAAGTAAAGAGCTCCCCCCAACCAGTCCAATGCATCATTAATCCGTGGAAAAGGGTATGAGTCCTTTTTTGTAATGCTGTTGAGCTTGTGGTAGTCTATTACTACCTGGTTAGTACCATCCTTCTTTTTGACAATTAGGACAGGGGAAGCCCATGGGCTCTTTGATGGTTAAAGCATTCCTTGCTCCAACAGTTTATCAACTTCTGCTGTGACAACTTCTTCCACTGCTCTATATTGGCAGGTTGGCCGAGATCTGATGGGGGGATGATCCCTAGTGTCCATTTGATGAATCACTCCTTGGGTGCACCCCAAATCATGATCATCAACAGAAAATATCTCTTTGTATTTTGGAATAAGGCTTCCGCTCAGTCCTTCTGATCTTCTGTTAACCTCATTAAATGTTCATGCAGTACAACTGCCATTACGCCAGGCTGTGTTTCGACGGGCAGACTGAATTCATCCAGTGAACCAAACTCATGAATCCTAAGGACCTCCTCAACTGAATGAAATGGAGGAATGCAACTACTTGGTGTCAGTGGACTTGCATTGGTTTATCCTTGAGATTCGCTACCAAGACCTTGATCCCCCATGCCTCAAAAGTATAATGCCAGGGTCCATGTGGGCTCAAGCCGTGATTGTTGATAGGGCCCAATGACCTCCCATATAGCCTGGCAGGCACTTCCACCTCTAATTCAGTGCTTATGATTGCTTGGTGTCCAGAGGGAATAGATATAGGGCCAGCAGCTCTAAGCGGCAGCCCTTGATATTTGTAAATTTGGATAGGAAGGGCCTGGGTCTTGCTTTTTAATTAATTATAGCAAACCAAAACCACCCCATCACCATATGCAAGATTAACGTGACTCATGTGTACAGGATCCTTTGGCATTCCGCTGGAAGTGAAGTATATTGGGATCTGCTGCCCCAGAATTTCAAATGTCTCTGCTGTCATATCAACAACAGCTCCAAAGTGACACATAAAAGCAGTAACAATTAACAAGTCATTAATTGTTGTTTATTAACACTATAGCTAGGGCTAAAATGACAATTGAACCAAACCGCAAAGGTAGCGCACTGTATGCTCCTTCCAAGACTGTGCTTTATGTGCATGCAGTCCCATACACCATACGGTGCTCTATATTATGCTTTAATGCTAACTTTGGAACCAACTTTGAGGACACTATGTTGATTGGGGCACCCATATCAATTATTGTGCAAACTTGGGTTTTTGCTACAACAGTGTCACAGTAGGTACACTTAGAGTAAGATGCATCTGATTGTTTTAAAACATGGACATTGTTAATTTCTCGGCGTCTGGGTCCACTTTCGCCAAGTTGGATTTTCACAGGGTATTAGCCACTGAGCAACCATATTGAACAATATGAGGATCGCCAATTCTTTTAATAAAACTTGATAAATTATATGAAGCTATCGCCCCTTAGTTCTGCCTTTATTTTGAATATAACTCACAGACCTTTCTGCGCTCATTTTTCCCTTGTAAAAGACTATGTCCTTTTAATCTTTCATGAGACTCTTTATACCTCAGTTCCCCAGCCAGATGCATCCTTGGCTTGGTAATCTTCTATTATTCTTCCTTTTTCAAATTACTCTCATTTGTATTGAATCTCAGCATAATTCCTCTCAATTCGCCATTTGTCCTCTTTTCACTTGATTATAATTCGTGTATCCCTTTTTTCATAAATCTTGAGACTCATCTCGATTCCCCTCCAATCTTCTGATATGGGTAGCATATCGTCCAGTCATATCAACTTCCTGACATTACCCCCCCCCCCTTGACTGGATGATAGGCACTTACTGTTTATATGCTCAAAGAAACTTTGCGTGAACTTGGTTGATAATCTGACCCCCAGCGGGTTCCTTAATTGTGTAAACATCCATGCCAGTCTTCTCAATAATCTCAAATGAGCTGACCCAAATGTTGGAGAGCTTATTTTTCATCCAAATCCATTCTGATTGTGAAATAAAACATAGTTCCCCACAGCAAACAATGGAAGTCCACTCCTGCGCTTCTTGTCAGCCGCTGGGTCGCAAATCTTCTTTGCCAAACTGGTGGAGTAGGCTTCCATTTGCAACTTGATCAATGTATCCATGAGTTGATTCAGATATCGCTGAGGACTCACCCCACCAGTGTCCTCTACACACGAATATAGCAAGGTAGGCAGAGCTGGATGTTGACCATACAGTAGTTGAAATGGACTCTTACCAGTGGCAGAATGATAACTGATAATATAAGTGAACACAGCATTAGGTATAAGAGTACTCCATTTTGAGGGCTGATCCATTATCAATTTGTGTAGTATGTTCACTAGGGTTCCATTGAATTGCTCCACCATTCCATTTGATTTTGGATGATAGGGGGTGGTCAAAACTCCACAAATTACCATCAATTCATTTAACTTTGGCAGTATATGTGAAGTGAAGTTGGTTCCATTATTCGTCATAATGAACCGTGGGCAGCCGTGCCACTGTATAACACACTCCATAATATACTTGGCAGTGGTGACTGCGCCTAAGTCGCTAATAGCCCTGGCCTCCACCCATCAGGTCAAATGATTGTTGTCAACAATTATATACTTGGATCGATTGGCACTAGTTGGCAGAGGTCCCACTACATCAATGGAAACAGTGTGCCATGCAAACTGGGGTTTCACTAGTTGAAATGTGGTTTTCTTGCGGAAAGGTTTTCCACTTGACACTGATGGCAACAGCTAACCATTTCCAATATGTCATAATGCATACTTTCCCAGAAGTATTGGGGTCGCAAAAACTCTAGTGTCTTCCACAATCTTCCATGGCTTACAGCCCGATGAGCATCCATAATTATTGAGGGTCTAGCCAAAGGCTTGGGAAAAGTCAGCGTCAAGTCTCCAATCCACTTGTAAAATTCTTCCCCTCATATGAAGGTATTCTCCCTGAGTCCATCCAACACCTTAATCACCTGCAGCGGCTCATCCTGGTATTTGTTCACTACCATCTTTTCATACATTATATCAGCTAGATCCGCTGTGATAGAGACCATGGGCAATTGAGACAGACAATCCGCGTTTTGATGTTTTGCCCCAGGTTGATGTAAGATCTCAAAATCATATGCTTGCAGCTTCAGAGCCCAACGTGTGAACCATCCTTCCGGTTCATGCAGATTCTGTAACCAGCGCAAGGAAGTGTGATCTGTCACTACTTGAAATCTTACCCCATGAAAATATACCCAAAATTGTTTGTAAGCGTAGATCACAGCTAAACACTCCCGCTTGGTTACAGTGTAGTTTTGTTCATGACAGTTCAAGCTTTGATTACAGAATGCAATAGGGTGTTCCACGCCGTCATCATCCTTCTGGGATAATACTGCCCCAATAGCAGTGAGGGATGCGTCCATTTGTACTATGAACTATTTGTCAAAGTTGGGGTATTGCAAAATGGGTGCGCTTGCTAACGCAGTACGCAATACATCAAAAGCGTTCCGGCATTGTTCCATCCAATTGAAAGGAGCGTTTTTCTTTAATAACTCAAAAATCAGGGCCCCAATGCAGCTGAAATTGGGAATGAACTGTCAATAATACCCAGCCATCCCCAGAAACACCTGAATGTCCCACTTATTTCTTGGCTGAGTCATCTTGCCTATCGCTTCCACTTTAGCCAGCTGTGGCTTAAGCCCATTTGAATCCATAACAAACTCAAGGTATTCCAATTTCTCTTTAAAGAAATGGCACTTTTGAGGCTTAATTTTGATATTAGTGGCAGCGAGGCACTGAAACACTTGCTCCAAGTGGGCCAAATGCTCTGTAAACATCCGCAAAAACACATTGATGACTTTAAGGTAAACTAAGACGCAGGAAAGTTTTATTTCACCTAAAATCGTATCCCTGGCACGCTGGAACATAGCCAGAGCGTTACACAATCCTTGAGGCATGCGCTTTGGCTAACACCCTCTCAAGGTGATGATTGCACATTTCTCCCATTCTGTTAGTGGCAATTCAATCTGTCAGTACCTCAAAATCAGATCCATGGCGAAAAAATAGTTCGCCCCACCCAATCAGTCTAATGCATTTTCAATCCATGGAAGAGGGTAAGAATCCTTCTTTGTTACATTATTGAGTTTAAAATAGTCAATAAGCACCTGATTCAAGCCATTATTTTCTTTATGATAAGCACAGGTGATGCCCACAGACTGTTTAATGGCTCTAGCATTTCTTGATTGATAAGTTTATACACTTTGTTAAAGACAACCTCTTCCACTGCTTTAGAACGTCTAATAGGACGCAAACAAATGGGATGGTGATCCCCCATATCAATCCAATGTACCACCCCTTGAGCGCACCCCAAGTCATGATTGTTGTTTGCAAACTATCCAATACTTTTCAAATATGCCATAGCCTTATCTTGCTGATCCACTGATAATCCCGTGAGCGCTTCCTGCAGAACTACGGTCAGTACACCGAACAAGGAGTGATCCAGTAGTCTGAGATCCTCCCATGAGCCAAAGTCATGAATATGACGAACTTGCCCTATAGGGACAAAGTGTAGATTAGCCACCACTTGGTGCCGCCAGATCATTATTGTTTCCTTCTGTAGGTTCACGAGAAGCACCTTCACCTCCCCATTCCCAGGAAGCAGTAACCCTAGAGCCATGTGTGGTCCAATCCACAAGTGCTGATGAGGTGCCAGAATTTCTCCATAAAGCCCCTTAAGGACTTCGATTTCAAGCCCAGTCCCTATTATGCTCTGGTGTCTAGATGGTAGGCTTAAAGCGCGCATTGCTTGAAGCAGGATTCCTTTGTACTCATATATCTGGTTGGGGAGGATCTTGGTCCGCCAACTCAGTTGCTGGTAGCAAACAGGAATCACTCTGTCACTGTATGCTAGATTGATCTGATTGTAGTAGACTGGATCCGTTGGGATTCCACCAGAGGAAAAATATACTGGAATCTGTTGGTGTTGGCTGAACATAGTAAGGGTTTCTTCCGCCATTTTAATACAACGCCAAATTTCCTCATGAAAGCCGCGCCAATTAACATATTGTAGTGGTTATTTAGCAAAACCACTGCCGGAGCAGACACCTGGACTGACCTGAATTGTAGAGGCAACGCGCTATATGCTCCTTTTGACACAGTGCTATGCATTCCCACAGTCCCATATACTCGATGGTCCAAATCCAGTTTCAACATAAGTTTAGCCACTAACTGGGTGGAGACTATGTTCAAAGGTGCCCCATGTCTACAATACCGCAGATTTTTGTGTTTTAAACGAAAATGACATAATAAATACATTTCAAGTAAGAAGAACCAACAGTGTTTATTACTTGTACGTTCAAGGGCTTTGTGTTACTTAAGAAGGAAGATATATTATTACCAATCTGAGGATACTCGCTAGTAATTTTCTCCACAAGAATAGCTACATTAACCCCCACTAAAGGAGCGACGTTTGGTGAAGAATCCGCGTTGCTGGTGCCAGTCTGTTCCAGGATCTGCCATGCATATGGCTTATGCACATCTTGGTGGAACTTGGCTCAATTGGGTGAACTTTTATTCTCAGAAGCGGAAGCAGGGGTATTTAACAAAAGCTGCTGGTATAGCAAATTATCCAATTGAGGTTTGATTTCTACTCGGAAAGTTGTTTGACAATTGTTAGGGACAAGTGAATTGGGCTTAGTGGAGATAGAGCGTCTCATCTCTACTCCTCTCGAGCTTTTCCCTGCTCAATTATCTTAATTGGCATTGCATACACTTGTGGTTTGATAGGGCAATTGGCTGCATAATGCCCTCTTTGTCCGCACTGGAAGCAAGTGTTCATAAAGGGTGCATGTATATAATTTGGACTAAAAGAACCAGGTCAAAAATTGCTGGTAAGGTTCCAGGATTTCGTTTGAACTGGTGAAGCATATACAGGCTGGAAAGGGTCTAATGACTCATATGAGGGATGAATACATTCCAGCGGCTGATAACCCAGTTGCTGCGGCCTATATTCAGAAAGGGATGGAGCGGGGGCAACAGAGATTTTTTGGGCTACATTGGTGGCGCTGTTTGTGGCGGAGAGTTGACATAAGGTGTTCATGATTTGAATAAGGCTGATATCCCCATCCAACACATGAGACATAGCGTTATATAGTTTCTGATATGGTTTGACCGCCGCCGTCATCACTATACCTACATCCTCAGTGGTTAAGATATAAGCCCCAAGTTAAATATGTGCTTCCACCAAAAACCGCTCAGTAAATTCCAACAGGGTCTCATTTTGGTAAAACTGTATAGCCATAAATTTGGCTTTCCATTGAGACATCTTGTTCACACCTCCAAACAGCCAGATAACAATTGCTTTCACTTGTGCGTAAGACACTGAGCTATTTGGAAGATAGCAGGTCACTTGATCAGCGCTTTACACATCTAAAGCGGACAGCAACAACTTTGCTTTTTGTTGATTGGTAGCCCCTTCCACAGCAAATTTGTAATGTTTAAAGTAACTGTGTAGGTTTCCGTTATGACTGAAAGGAGGTATTTTTTCAATATGAACGAATTTTCTTGGCTCTAGGGTTCTGCTGCAAGTGGCAGGCGAATTGTTTTTGGAGTGACTATGGGAATCATCATTTGGTGCATTATCAGACCATCAGCCGGATGAGCTTGAACCCATCAAAATGGAACTGGAAGAAGTGGTGTCACGCGGGGGGTCCATTGTGCTGCCCAATAGATACTTTTTTGCTGATCCATAACATTCTCCCCCTGAGTCACCACTAACTGCCCCATTCCCCCTGGCTCCAGTACACCCTGCAAACTGTTTGTTAATAAACTGCTCCGTTTTAACTGAATAGCATTTACACCGTCCATCCTGTAATTCCTGTTGCAGCATTTCATACTGCCGTTGTAAATTCTGGCAGAATTCACTTTCCTCATTCAGTGTTTGTTCCATAGTTTGTAATCACAAAAGAATTTCCTTGATTATATTAGCAGGTGGGTTTGCTGTTGGTTGCATTTTCCGCTTGCTGGTTGGCGTTGTTTATTTGGTTAACAAGGGAGGATTGTTCCTGCACTGATTCCTCATTGGCCCATCGAATGGTATCAATGCGCCCTTGCATGTCTGCATACTCTCTTTTCTCACCAATAGGAAGAGGGAAGGCTCGTTGGCGCTCCACCTGACTAACAACTTCCAGTTGTGTAACTTGACAAATAAGCTGGAGATACTTGGGAGACATTGACCAAAGAATAAGCGCGTTATCTGTCATTTGCTGGGTATTTCATTCAATACAGAGTTGGTCTACTTCTGTCAATAGAGAGCCAACTTGGGCCGCCACTTGCTGTTCCATCAGGGTCACTCTTTCCTTGAGCTGGGGAATCATGGCTTCAAGAGCTTCCTCTCATTCAGCTAGCTCCATCATACAGTGCTCAGTATTATTCCCCAAGGTTGTTATGTCCTGAATCCACTCCACTGATAGCCCATGCTGTTCCAGCAGCTCTCTTATTACTTGAGGTAATTCTGAGTTTAACTGTGGTACTAGAATTACCAATCGACGGCGAATATCCCCAACACAATGATCCATCTGTGCCAGCGCCCCTTGTATTTCTGAAAACGAACAATCAAGGCGGTCAAGCAGGAGGCGAGTATCATGCTGTTGTGCTTGTGCGAACTGCAATACATCTCTGATTTCAATATTATGGCAAGCCAGAACACGCAGTAGCTGGCGAATTGAAGGTTGCACATAAGCGACTAAATATTCCTTAATTATGTGGGTACCGAGGCGGCGAGATAACCCTGTAGTAGTTGCATCCAAATAAGACATGTACAGTGTGTATTGATTCTCTTGATCACGTTGGTCATAGAATAGACTCAGGGCATTTTCTCCAGTCTCATCCTCATATAGGCGATATCCACACAACAGCCATTCCATGATATTCCTCAGTTGTTGGGGAGTCACATTCGTGGAGCATCCTTGTTGGTTAGTTGTCAGCTCTGAGAAATTCTCAAATTGCAAATTAATCATAACTTCATCATCCCCTGTTTTGGTAACAGTAAATAATGTTGGTTCAGGGTTAGGTGCCTCATGGGCTTCTTCAGCATACCATGCTCAGAATCCAATCAGGTTATGTCAGAACAATTGATAACTTGTCATTGTGTTTTACCAGCTATAGTTGCTAAGTGGCCCCCTGTAGTGAGCACCACTGTTAATTTCTCAGCGTCTGGGTCCACTTTTGCCAAGTTGGATTTGCACAGGGTATTAGCCACTGAGCAACCAAATCAAACAATATGAGGATCGCTGATTCTTTTAATAAAACTTGACAAATTATATGAAGCTATCGCCCCTTAGTTCTGCCTTTATTTTGAATATAACTCGCAGACCTTTCTGTGCTCCTTTTTCCCTCATAAAAGACTATCCCCTTTTAATCTTTCATGAGACTCTTTTTACCTCAGTTCCCCAGCCAGATGCATCCTCAGCTTGGTAATCTTCTATTATTCTTCCTTTTTCAAATTACTCTCATTTGTATTGAATCTCAGCATAATTCCTCTCAATTCGCCAAATGTCCTCTTTTCACTCAATTATAATTTGTATATCCCTTTTTCATAAATCTTGAGACTCATCTCGATTCCCCTCTTAATCCGCTAATATGGGTAGCGTATCATCCAGTCATATCAACTTCCTGACAGACATATAACTATTCTCTTTTTCCAAGGAAGCTCATAATACCCTTCCCCACTTTAGGGTATTCTTTAACAATAGCATCCACAGGGAGAGCCATGTTTACCCCTTTTAAGAGAATTGCATCAGCTAATGGACTTGGTTCATCAGTAGCAAGGTAATCAAACAATTGACAAGAATATGGTTTTAGGTGCTTCTGGGAGCCTGTTTCTGCTGTATCCATGAATTGCGTTTGTGTTAGCACATTTGCCCCTCCAACTGGCTGCTGGTATAGAAAAGCATCATCATACCAGAAAAAATCCACTAGCGGTGTAAGATTAGGTTCAGGTGAGATAATTTTGAGTCAGTATAGTGGAGGTAGCGAGTCTTATTTCTACTCCGCTCTGAGTTTTCCCTGATTATACTGCTCCCACAATAGGTACTGAATCCGATGATTATGACAACTCCTAGCCAGGTGCCCAGGTTGACCGCACAAAAAGCAATTAACACTAAGAGACCTGCGTCCTTGAGTGTTGTAAAATGGGCCACCCAATAAGGTGGACTGGTATTGAACAGAGTAACCAGGCCCATCCTGGGAGGTGAATTGCTGTTGGAAACTTGGTTGAAAACGAGGCTAGTGATGATAATAAGGCCAGGGAATGCCAACTGGGCGCTGAACAGGGTGGGATGATTCCTCCATATAAACAAGGCTAGCAGCGTAGGCAATAGGGTTACGTTCTATATTGTGTGGAGGGAAGATAGCAGATAGCCAGCATAGAATTCAAACAAGTTTAAGCAAAGGTACGTCTACCTCTAAATATGGAGCCAAAGCATTAAAAATCTCTCAGTATGGTTTCACAGCGGCGGTCAACGCTATGCTTATGTCACATTCAGTTAAAACTCCTGCCCTGATTAACACATGGGCTTCTGCTGAGAATCAATCAGCAAACACAGTGAGGGTCTCATTATGTTGAAACCCAATGGTTAAAAACTCAGCCTTCCATTGCGCCATTTTTGAAGTTCCTCCAAACAACCACAGCACAGTATCCTTCACTTATTGATAGGTAACGGAACTGTTTGGAAGTTAGAGCGTAGCTTGGTCAGCTCTTCCAACATCCAAAGTGGACATTAATAATTTGGCTTTACGCCAATCTGAAGCTCCTTCTACTGCAAACTCAAATCATTTAAAGAATCTATGGATGTTTCCATCACGGTCTAATGGAGGCAGCATGTCGATATAACACTCTTGGAGAAACTCCTTCTTCCATTTAAGCACAGCGTCTAGGGAAATCTTTAGTTCTTCATATTCAACAGTTGCAGTGTGTTGCAATGATTCCTTAGTAAAGCAAGCCGGATATGACATGACTAATGATTGAGGAGCGCTTATAAGTCTATGTGATTGATCAATGGGACCCTGTAGTGAGCACCACTGTTATAAAACTGGCGTTTTTGTTGAGATACGTTGGGATCAATATTGCGCAGGGTTCACCCACTGAGCAATAGGACCAACAATAAGAGGATCGTTGCCCTTGAAACAACATAAATAAACTTTTATTAATATTATGGAGCACTTGCCCCACTATACTACATTATTTAATATAATAGATACATCTGATCCTCGCTGTTTTTCCCACTCTAAACTATTAAAAACCTACCTTCCTCAATCATCTCATATCGCTTGTATGGTAGTGACTTTGGATGGTTTTGCTTTCATGGCTTAGTAATTCAATTCGCTGTATCTCATTGGTTCCACCAATTCTTCATTCATTAATTCATGATCGCCCAATTTGGCTGATTTCCCAACAACCCAATACGCCTCATTTTGGGGTGCTCAATTAATCATACTCATAACAACTTGCCAGATTCCATCCGTTCCACATATCAACTTAGGGCTTATCATCCATTCATATCAGAATTGTGACAACCCTTAACCAGGGGTTCCATTTCCCCATAGAGTTGCTGGCATAGTAGGGTGTTGGCTGGGGCAGCTGCAGCCGCAACTGCCATTTCATTAATATTTTTATAAATGGGAAAATACATTTTTTGGACAAAAATGGTGGGAACGCAATTCAGGAGGGTCAACAAAGAACTCCTCCAAAGCAAAATCAGGTTTCATGTGGCATAACCGTCCATCCTCCTCAATCTATTTGAGAGCCTCAAATGCATTGGATTCAGCCAGTGCTGGGCCAGCCACAGGAATTGGGGCTGTTGCCAGAGCTGATTGTCCATGTGCTGTCAACCATGGCAGCTCAGCTGAAACTAGTTCAGCCATCAACTCAGGATTCCATAATCTGGTCAAATTTTCAAAAATCTAAATTTTCATAGATTTTAATTGGCTGCTTCTTTGGAAGCAGCGCCAGAATTCCCCAATGTGGGGGGTGGGAGTATTGAGCACCATTTGAAAAATTGGGGTGAGGCAGCCACTGGTGCAGCGCCTGAGCCCTGAGCGGCAGATGCAGCAGAAGCAGCAACTGTGGGGCGCTTGCACTTTGAGTGGTCAAACTTGAAGCACAAGGGGCAAATGGTGTAGCCATTTTTGACGCGTGCCCAAAAAAGATGATCAGGGATGAACCTGATCAAAATGTGGGGGAATCATGAGGTGGGTGCTGCAATAAAATGGGCAGATCATTGTGAAGGTGCAAGGGCCTGCCAGACGATCCACCCCATAGGGCACCACAAACTGCAACATGGAGTCTGCGCCATAAAATGCCAAACCCTCCGTGAGTTCATGGTGGAGGCGTCCAGGGGAAAGGAAGGAGGGCATCTGACGAACTGGACCACCAAAGTGGCCTCATCTGGGAGCCAGATGTGAATGGTGGTAAAATGAATTTTTTATATATTAATTGCAGCTTGGCTGCTGCTGCTGCATTGGCTTCAGAGTGGAAGCCAAGGTCAAAGTACCCCTTAAAGGGGTGGAAGTTAATATAGCTGGTGGGTTTGAAAACTGCCGTGGCCATCTTGAGAATGGCCACGCTTGCATATGGGAAGAGATTCCCATATTTGACCTGGAGGCTGAAATGCAAATTGCTCCGTGGGATCACCAAAGGGCTCTGGAGCACCGCTGAGAGCTTGCAAAGTGGTGGGCAAGTCTTGAGGGGGGACATAATGCCCGGTAACTTTGGGAGGGCTAGCAGGGCTAGCCCAGGAGCACTTCAGTGGTAGCCAAAAAATGCCAGATGGCGGCGCGCCATCACCCCAGACTGGGGCAGCAGGCATCAATTGCATTGACATTGGTAAGCTTTGGCTCAATCTAGCAGTCATATTTTGTATTTTTTTTAAAAATCCAAATTTGGCTTGGATTTAGGTATTGAAACAAAAGAAAGATCCCCTTCACTCTTAGTTTTCTCCATATTTAATATTTTAAATTAATTAACTACTATCACAATTAATTTTTAATTTAAGCAAATATATTTTTTCTTATATGAAATTGTTAAAGTGTTTGCTCTTTTATTGTTGATTTCTACAGAAACATATTTAAATAATCTGTAATATATTTTAAATAAATTAAATAATCCTTGACTAATTATGTTTTTTATATGTATTGAAGCACTTGCTTATAATGATTATGTCATTTTTGTGGGAATCCAGCTAATAGGGTGCTCAGTGGTGCTATATGCCTCTGGATTTCACAATGGTTTTAGTAATTTAACAATCAAAACTCAAGTAAATTAAAAGCCAGTTTTTTATATTCTTATTAGAGCTGGCTCCAGAAGAGAAAAAATGAACCCTCTTAATATCTGACTGGTCAGTATTTAAGCTTTATTGAGGGTCAAAGGGAACTTAATGATAGATTTGGAATGGCTTGTTACCATCCAAATAAAGAAATATGCAGATTCGCCCTATCAGAGCTTGAAAACTTGGGTTACTTGGGAGAAATAACAGATGGGAAAGTTTTTTGGGGCTGAATGTACTCATTTGGTAATGATTTAATATATTTCAACTAATCACCATCTGGTAAAATAATTTCACCTTGGGGAACCTCCATCATGCCTATAAAAGGGGGTGGCCCCCACTTAGATGTTGTAATGGAACTCAATATGGCAGGGGGAGAACCATTTGATGGATGCCCCAGAATATTCCACATGGTTGGAGGAATCCAATTACTAGATTTTGAGTTAATAGCCTGTTTTGTATTTGAAAAAGTGTTGCCCAGATTTTTAGGGTTCTACCAAGAATTGGCCAGAGTCTTTTGGCTGATATTGTCATTAATTTCATTTAAGTTAGACTAATAATATTTTGAGATTGTTCAGGTAATTGGCTGATCATATTAGTTGATTTGAAACTATTCTTGCCTCCAAAATTCTTTTGCCTAAGTTGAGATGGCAAAAGTCTGAAATATTTCTTAAACTTGTAGGCATAATTATATTATAGAAATTTTTTATAGAGTTATTTAACTCTTTCTCTGGTCATGAGTGAAACACTATTGCTGTTAGTCTGAGTGGCACAAATGATATTTATTTTATTTTACCATATATATATATATGAATGTTTCTGATTGTTTTATCATTTGTAATGTTTGCATTCCTATACCATTTATCTAGTTGCAAAGAAACTTTGATGAGTTGATGTATATACCCATGAAGGTCTTGAATTGTTGCACCTACTTTTTTTATAATAAAAAATAGATTTTTATATGTAATAAGTGAAAATCTTATATATTTTAATGGTAATTGGTATATTAAAATGGCTGAGAAGAAGGTATTCAGTTATTTTATTAGTTAAACGGGTTTGCCATGCAGTTTGTGGTTTTAGGCTAATTAACAATGTTGATGGTTATAGTAAGCAGTTAGTGATTTGTTAGTTTAATAAGTTAAATGGTTTTGGAAAATTGTTGGTCTGATTAAGTTGTTTTAATAAGTTAATTTTGGCTATATCAAGCAGTTGTGATTGGTTGATTTTGTATGTTCAATGTTTTTAGCTAAGCAGTTTAGTGGTTTATCTATATATAGCTTAAACTGATATTGCAAGCAATAGTTAAAACTGAAATAGAAATGATGAGCAAATGTGGTTATCTAAATTATTTTAACATATTATATATCTGTGTTTACTTTGTTTTTGCTTTGGACAATAAAGCAGTAAATTCTGCATTTTTGAGTAGTTCCCATTTATGTTCAAATTAAGCACCTACACCTTAGAATATGTTAGCTTAACTATTAATTGTCCACTTTTAATAAAACTGCTTTATTTGCTTTTTATTTTGATTTCAAAAATATCTATTTAACTTGTTTCCCCTAATTATAATATATATGTGCCAAGTTAGGTTAAAATTGGTTCAGTAGGTTAAAAGATGATATGTCATATATATATATATATATATAAAGATGTTTTGGTTAGCAATTTGGTGGTATTTGGTTGATAAAATAAGTTTAATAAATTGTCTGAGTGGTTGATGCTTTTTGCCCCTTACAATAGATCCAAATGGTTTTAGAAAAGTGGTTGGTAGTTTTTTATTGATTTAATAAATTAAATTAGATTTAGTCCAGTTGGTATTTTAAATAAATTTAAAGGCTTAGTTTTTTGGTTAGAGTTTTGGTAAAAGTTAGTTTCTTCATACATTCAACTATTTATGGCTTAGTAATAATGAGCTTTATTAATTTGATAGGTTCTTTGTCTTTAACAAGTTGTTTGATGATATTAAAAAAATTGATAGATTTAATTGGTTTTTGCTAAGTAGTTGATGGTTTTTCTAAATTGATTTGATAGGTTCAACTTTATTAGGTAAGCAATTGGTAATAAATTGGTTTGATATGTTCAATGGTAATGAGCAAGAAGTTTTTTATTATCTATATATAAAACCTAAAGGATTAGTTAAATTATATAGTAATAGAAAACTTGAGCACCACCAGTTAAATCTGCTATTACTCAATAAGACTTTCCCTAATAAAATGAATATTCAGTCGAAATTTTTATATAATGTCCATATATAAATAAAAATGGTTAAATACTAAATGGGCCTTATAGGGTAAATTAGACAATCAACTTATACCTCTGCTCAAATAAGCAGCTTTATTTTGTAGTGCAAACTAAAATCTATCTGTTTTAGCTTTAGTGGCCTCTTATAATATGATGGGCAACTGTCAGTATTCCAAATGATCACATAATCCAACCTTTTAACCAATTAATAGATTTGACAATAAAGTTATAATTGGATAGGATTGGCAACAGTGGCTTATTGATGGGATTATTGTCAGGCATCATCCTTGATGATATTAGAGGTCGCCAACTAATGAAATTATCATTGGGCATCATCCCCAATGATATTTGAGGCCACTGACTGATGAGATTATTGTCAGGCATCATCCCTGACGAAATCAATCAATAATTTGATATGGGAATAACACTCAATAGTTGAATTGTAGGGAATCATTCACAGTGGAATGAATTGGAGTCATTGGAAACTACCAAAAAATTTTGAACGCCAGAGGAAGAGTAGAATTGTCATCAACCAAAACAATTGCTTTTGAGTCCCTAATACTAATTGTTTTGTCACTGAACACCCAAGGACTATGCTACCTATGAAACTCAAGGCAATGATACCTGACAAGATTCAGTGCCTAACACTTGAGGGTCAAACCAGTATAGGGGCACAAATAATTCCCAGCGGACAGCTGAAAAGTTGTGTGCCAATTCCAACTATAAAAACCCCACATTATTCCCTAATAAAAGCAGATTCAAACTTGATAATAACTTAGTCATTTTAACATTGGTTGTTTTAACATTACTCTTATTATAAGAGTGCAAGGATCAGATATCCTTAGGTTGTTACTATCAAGTCTCTGCTTGGCTCTGCAAGAAGACAATAGGGAAAGTGTTCCCTACCAGTACTAGAATGTCTTCGAAACAAAGAAGCACCTGTTTAGCGTTGGACAATACTCTCAATGTGGCTTTTGGGCAATCAACAATAATGATAGTATTCATACTATTATTGCCCCAGTCTATCAAATTCAATCACTTAATCAATGCAAGGATACATGAATCTGTGCAGTTGAAATCTAGTGCCAGAAGCAAGCAACCAACCAAGCCCAATATTTTAACAGCAACCTTCTTTTTTTAGTACTAGATGGTCCCTTAACAGCAACCTTCTTGATATTCACCTTACAAATTATGATGTTTATTTTAAAAAAGTATATTGAATGAAATTAAGTTGTAAGATGAATGAGCCAAAGCAAACTTGAATTAAATTAATTAACTACTGATATTCTGATACCATCTTATTAATTGGATTGGAACTTACTGGCTGTTGAATGGTTGACTGGATCTTAATTGTCAGTTATTATAAACCAAAGATATCCTAAGTATATCCAAACTTGAATTTGTGGCCTAGTTGTCATGTGAACATGACATAATAGTGGGGGTTAACCCTAAAGACAATGCTGGGCGTCTGGAGGCCCAGAAGGTGAAGTTGCAGGCCCTTCATGACCTGAAGAACACCCTGGACCAACGCTGGGTCCAGGCAAAATATGCCCAGGTTGGGACTAGTGGTGCACCAAACGCCCAGCCCCTGATGGCAGCCCAAGCGTTAAAACAAACTATCTACCAAATTAAGGCAGATGGTTCAATTCGCTTAGTTTTGGAACAAGGGTTCAAAACCCGTTCCTGCTATGAGATAATGCGCTTGGGTCAAATTCAACTTCAGTCAATAACTCGAGTGAAGTTGGTTTCAGTCTATTGTACTAACTTGGATGAAAGTATCGCCCTATTGGCGAGTTGCTGCTTGGGCCCACTGTGGCATAACCCCAACTTCCCCATTTGAGCTTAAATACATTTTCCCCTGACCAACATTTCTTGTTGGTCAACTTTTAATTAAACCTATCCACTGTTTTAAGTCATTTTTATTTTATGATATTCCAAATGCTCCTGTGCGCAAACCTCTTTGAGGAGGTCTCACGTTCCATCCCACTTGCTATTGCAAGTACCATTATGCTCTCCCTTTGTGCACCGTTTGTCCACCCAGGATCCCTCCAACCTGGGCTGCTTAAACCCATCTGATCTGTGCACCGCGTCACCCTTCTCTGGGATTTTATTATAAAATTCACAATATTATGCCTCAGCGGTTATTGCTCCAGCACCCTCTGCTGGGCTCTAATCCATCTGATACTAATGGCTAGTTCCCTGGTGTTGGGCCTGTGCACTGAGCACCACCATGCTGGGAACTGGAGAGTTATAGACACTCTTCTTACATTAGTTGACCAACCACCTTTACTTATGTGCACAAACTTTTTCCGTGTGGAACTTTCTAAAGTGGAAACAGTGGCTGTCAGCTGTGGGCTCCAGCTGTCATTAGCCGCACTGCTGTTTCCTCATTTTCCCAAAGGTTGGAGCAACTCAGCATTATTTTGGTTGCCTCCAACTGGAAAGTATCCACCCTTCATGTTTGTACCTGGTGGAGTTGGACACTTTGATGTATGAAAGTTGTGATTCCCCAACTTTCCACCAAAATTACTAAATTTCATTCTGAGAAACAAATTTTCCATCACCAGCGCATTCAGACAATGCCGGTGGAATCAGCGCAGATGGGCCTGGTGGTATTGGCCTTGGATAACGTTGGGTATTCTGTCACAGTTTCAGGGATAGGGTCATTCACATCTAAAAACTGCGTTTTATAATGAAACCCTGGCCTCTATCTCTAAACCTTTTATTTGGTTATATAGCTTGGATGAGGACTCTATTTCTGTGTATCAAATTATCCCTGAGAACCCACGGTTGACCTCTACCATGATCCAGGGCACTCAGGAGGTGGAGAAGGAACTTTGTTTCAGATATAATCAAGTTATGCACCTGAAGAAGGCATGGTGGGGTATGTGGCCTCAGTATTAAGAGTGGCCAAATATCCCACCCCTTTTTTTGATTCCCAAACCCATTCTGTGTGCAGGCTTGAGCTAGATAATGAGAACTTTGGTGAAGTGTTGTCATTATCTTCCATAAATAAAGACCATTCTGGGTATTTTCTATTGACTGCCACCCTCTCCTCGCCTTTAGGGAAACTTACCACTACTATTTTGGTGGATACTGGCGCTACTGAAAACTATATGGACTAGTACTTAGCCGACTATCTTGGGCTGAGTTACTTTCCAGGTGATGTGGTTAGAGGAGGGGCATCCCAAGGTATTCCCACTCTGAAGATCATTGGAACAGTGGATTATCAGGTTGGCAAGTACCACTTGTCTGATCACTTCAGTGCGATCAAAAACCTCCTGTTCTCTATCATTTTGGGTGTGGAATGGTGGTGGAAGTTTGATATAAGAACTAAACTGAAGGAAAATACTTTGTCTCTCACCATGAAGAATGGTCGCACATTTGTTGTGCCTTTGTCCAAAGAAAACGCCCCAGGCGACTTGCCCCACTGGCCCCACCGTATCCCTTGTATCCTTGCCTCAATGCAGAAGCCCTCAGTGGAAATCTCTATGCCTTCTTGCTTGTAGGGTTGGAATCTTCTTTTGATGCAGCATCTGCCAACGCACTCCCTGAGCACTCTGAGTTTGATTGTGACTTCAATCTCATGGTGGATCTAGTGCGTATCTCTTCTCCTATTTACCCTTTAACTGTCTGGGAGGAAGAGGCGTTGGATGTGTGGGTGAAAGAACAGTTAGCCAAGGGTGCAATTTTTCAGCGTACCTCCCCTGTATGCTCCCCCTTACTCTTCATGGAGAAGTCTGATGGTACCTTACGCCCCTGCATAGACTATGGTAACCTTAACAACGTTACTGTACCAAACCTTTATCCCATCCCTTTAGATTTGCAAATTGCACGTTATGTGGAGAAGGCGAAGGTCTTCTCCAAGTTGGATTGCCTCAACGCGTTCAATAAAATTTGGATTAAAAAAGGACAAGAACGGTTAACTGCATTCTGTACCCAAAAAGGGATCTTCCAGTTTTGGGTCATGCCCTTTGGGCTTAAGAATGCTCCTGCTATCTTCCAACGCTGCATTGATGCAGCGTTGGGGGACCTGTTAGGGGTATGCGCGGTCGCTTACATGGATGATATCCTGGTGTTTTCCATTGATCAAGAATCTCATGCAGGTCACCTTCAGCAGGTGGTGGAGCGGTTAATACAGCCAGCCTTACATTGAAAATATCAGAGTGCGAGTTTTTTAAGTCCCAGGTCACGTTTCTAGACAACGTTGTGTTTGACCAAGGACACATGATAACTCCAGACAAGGAGAAGGCGATTTGTGAGTGTCCTACCCCTACTTCAGTTAAGGAATTAAGGAGCCTTTTGGGGACGTGCACGTTCCTCAAGAAGTTCACTCCCAATCTGTCTGATGTGGCGGCTCCCCTATACAAGGCTAGCGGTGCCAAGGTGCTTCAGTGGTCCCCCACTTTGGAGGATGCTTTCCGAGCAGTGAAGTGCACCCTATTATCCACGACTGTTCTTCGCCATATCAACCCTTCCAAGAAGTTCATTGTGTCAACTGATGCCTCCAACTTCGCCATAGCGGCCACCTTGTTACAAGTAGGCAAAGATGGGATAGAGCATCTGGTGGGATATTTTTCTAGGAAGATGTCTTTGCTAGAGTTGAATTAAGCCATTTATGACAAGGAGTTACTAGCAGTGGTGGAAGCACTGACTTATTGGCGTCACCACTTGCATGACTCTACCCAACCATTCTGCATATGGAAAGGCCACCGTGCCTTGCTGTACTACCACGCGCCTCATGTCCTAACCCCACAGCAGACCCGTTGGCATGAGACCCTTGACCAATTTGCATTCACATATGAGTTTACCAAGGGCAAGGATAATGGTTTGGCGGATGCTTTGAGCCGCAACCCTGCTTTAGCCCCTGACCCCAAGTAGGTAGAGGTGCACAACACCCAGGTTATGATCCCTCCAAGTAAAATTCTGTCGCTGCTTCCCTCTCCCTTGGCCAACGGACCAGCGCTTGCACCTCTGGATAATGCGGAGGAATATGGTATGTTTAGAAAGTTCATCCTCTCTCAGCCTCTGTCAGGCGAATATGCCATGGTCCTTACAAAAAGAGCGTCAAATCAAGAGGATCTATCCAGAGGCTATCACATAAAGGATGAAATGGTGTGGTTCCAGGGGCGCCTTTGGGTACCTTCTGGGCCACTGCGCCTGGACATTATTTGGGAACATCATGATGAAATTACCATTGGTCATCTGGGGAAAGCAAAGACCTTGGAGTTAATACGCCGCACCTAAAATTGGAAGGGCTTGCCTGCTCAGGTGGGGTGGTATTGTAAGGAGTGCCTGGTGTGCAACCAGATGAAACCCAACCGTCAACCTTTAGCAGGGTCGTTGGTACCAATCCAAAAGGCTGATGGGCCCTAGACTTCCCTCTCAGTTGATTTCATTGTGGAGCTACCAGTCTCAGATGGTTATGATGCCATCATGGTGGTGGTGGACCGGTTTACAAAGTTCGCCCACTTCATTCCTTGCAGAACCATGATAAACGCAGCTGAGATGGCTAGGCTTTTCGTTGCCCATGTGTTTGCACCTCATGGGGCTCCCCAAGAGATTATCAGTGACTGGGGACCCCAATTCACCCCCATTTTTTGGGAAGAGTTGTGTAAGACTCTTCAGATTCGCCCTTGCCATTCAACTGCCTATCATCCCTGATCAGATGGGCAGACAGAATGAGTGAACCAATGCTTGGAACAGTTTCTGTGGTGTTACACCGCCGCAGATCATGCAGATTGGGCTTTTCACCTTCCCATGGCCCAGTTTAGCTACAACAATACCTTGCACTCTTTGATTGGCTGTTCCCCATTTTTTGCCAGCTATGGCTTTAACCCTGCCCTTAACATGGAGCCCAGTTGTGGGTCAAAGGTTGAAGCGGTGGTGGACTTTGCTAAGACCATCAAGAAGGTCCACCAGGGGGTTTCCACAAGCTGGAGGAAGCAATGCAGGTGTATAAGGAGAACGCTGATGGGAAGTGCTGAGTAGGTCCTGCATACAAGGAAGGGGATCTCGTGATGCTTGATGCATGTAACATCCCTATCAAGCAGCCTTGCAAAAAGCTGGGCCCTAAGAGGATTAGACCTTACCGCGTTGTTAGAAAGGTGGGCCATGCCTCATACCAGCTAGATCTTCCCCCATCATTTCGGATCTTCTCAGTGTTCCATGAAAAAACTCACGTTGTTTGAGGGCCCCCCACCAGAGAATCCTGAGGCCTATCTCGTAAATGGGGCGCCTGAGTGGGAGGTGGAAGAGATAGTTGCCTCCCGCCATGTTAAACGAAGACTTGAACACCTGGTATCCTGAAAGGGCTTTGATGCTGCTGAAAACAGTTAGGTTCCAGCATGCAACTGTGTGCATGCCCAAGATCTTATTGATGCCTTCCACCAGCAGTTTGCCCAAGCTGCCAGATCCCAACCCCAACTAACCGTCGCTGCCATGAAGTTGGCTCCCACCCATAAGAACTTTTCCCTGGTGCAAGCCCCTGGGGGGGTTGAGCCCCATCGGGAGGAGAGGGTAATGTCATGAACATGATATAAGAGTGGGGGTTAACCCTAAAGACAATGCTGGGTGTCTGGAGGCCCAGAAGGTGAGGTTGCAGGCCCTTCATGACCTGAAGAACACCCTGGACCAACGCTGGGTCCAGGCAAAATATGCCCAGGTTGGGACTAATGGTGCACCAAACGCCCAGCCCCTGATGGCAGCCCAAGCATTAAAACAAACTATCTACCAAATTAAGGCAGATGGTTCAGTTCGCTTAGTTTTGGAACAAGGGTTCAAAACCCATTCCTGCTATGAGATAATGCGCTTGGGTCAAATTCAACTTCAGTCAATAACTCGAGTGAAGTTGGTTTCAGTCTATTGTACTAACTTGGATGAAAGTATCGCCCTATTGGCGAGTTGCTGCTTGGGCCCACTGTGGCATAACCCCAACTTCCCCATTTGAGCTTAAATACATTTTCCCCTGACCAACATTTCTTGTTGGTCAACTTTTAATTAAACCTATCCACTGTTTTAAGTCATCTTTATTTTATGATATTCCAAGTGCTCCTGTGCGCAAACCTCTTTGGAGGAGGTCTCACGTTCCATTCAATTTGATATTTCAAGTAACATTATGCTCTCCCCTTGTGCACCGTTTGTCCGCCCAGGATCCCTCCAACCTGGGCTGCTTAAACCCATCTGATCTGTGCACCGCGTTGCCCTTCTCTGAGATTTTATTATAAAATTCACAATATTATGCCTCAGCAGTTATTGATCCAGCACCCTCTGCTGGGCTCTAATCCCTCTGGTACTAATGGCTAGTTCCCTGGGGTTGGGCCTATGCACCGAGCACTGCCACGCTGGGAACTGTCAAGTTATAGACACTCTCCTTACACTAGCAATTTCACTTAATTATATTCAACTATGATGACACGGGCTCAAGGGCTTTGTTAGTTAGGTTGAACTTAAATTTAAGTTTTAAATTTAATGACTTGGGCACATGGGCTTTGTTGGTCTATGTCAAAATTAGTTTTTAATGTCAGTCAAGTTTTCAACTGAATTAATTACTAATTAGTGATATGAATTGCCTTGGTATGTGCTGCCAATTACATGTGAAAGTGAATTGTTTCAGCTATTTAGAAGATGCATATGAAATGCCATCTTGAGAATGATGATGGTGTTTACTCTGACCCTGAGGCTGAGTATGATGCCCTGAGTTGAAGTATTTGTAGACATTCTTACAAACATTTTACATGGCCAAGTGCCATTGAAAATGAGATGTCATGGGTAAGATATGGTTAACATTGAACCCTATAAATAACCCTCAAGTTGATACTAATAAAGTAGATTCAACTACTGGATTAAGTTTATAGTTTAACTTGTAAACTTTTTTTGTTTAGTATTTTACTTTGTACTAGTTGTATTTACTTGAGATCAGTAAGATCAGGGTGGCGTGCCATTGTCCAAGTAAACTACAGGGTATATGATTTAAGTACTACCAAAAAAGCTATATTTTAAACTCTAAATCACCATCCTGTCTATTGTCCTCACACAATAGATGCACAAAACTGCATTTCACACCTGATGAAGAACCAGCCATCAGAACAAAGCCCAAAATTCAACACTGGCTTATTAATATTTCTATCAATGGAGTAGTAATTATATTGATAGAGTCAGAATTTTTACAAGGTATTCCTAGGATCTGGAAAGTGACCTTTTAATATATATATGATAATTAACAGGTAGAATGGTTTTTCTTATGTTTATTTTTTCAGCTTCTAGTTTAAATATAGATTGATAGCTAATTTACCCAGCACTGATTGGGCATGATTTATAAAATTAATAACCTTTACTGTTAAAGCATGAGGCTCAGAAGTCAAATTTAATTTAGCTAATTAAAAACTTATATCTTTCTTATCAATTACTCTTAGTGTTGTTTATTGATAGGTCATCTAACCAGAGTTTCTTGTAGGTTTATGATTTACCAGATGATACTAATCAATTATATTAGTTTTTATACCGTTAGATGGTCATCAATAAGTTTAGAAAGTGATGACCCTATCAAATCAACCTAAAACCACCAACCACTTTTTAAAACTATTGAAATTACCAAATCAATTGAACATCAAACTGCTTAGCCATGATATACTGATTACAATTAAAATCATATATTTTTCACTTCTTGTATATAAAACTTTTTCTTTTAGAGTAAAACTTACTATCCAACTTAGAGGTACACATGGACCCTCTCCCATTTATTTATGTTCAAAATTCCAAAACTCTGTATCCTGTGGTTTTGGCTGAGCATCACTTGCATGCATGCTAACACTTGCTTTTATTAATATAGATTCACAGGTTTATTTACAAATTTGTAGTTACAAATTGAAATTTAAAAGCCCCTACCTAACTGAGAACCTAACAACCAAGAGAGGCATGTACATGCCAAATTTCAACTGATAGGTATTTTATTATGAGAGAAATGATTTTTATGGCTTCTATATCTAGATTAGGGGGTGGTTAGTCAGGAAGGGTATTTCCTGCTTTCCACTATAGTGCAGGTTTTTAATACAGGTTCAAAACCTGTACTGGCTAGAAAACTTGCCATGATATATTTGTCACAAGGTCAACCCACCTCAAGTACTTTTTCTATATAGATATATACTATTAAATATTCCAACCTCCAACCACTTAGCCAAAATCAACTAAGCCTGCCAAATTAACTAAACCATCAATGATTTATCTGAAAAATTGAGCCCATCGAATCAACCAAAAAATAAACCACCACTCAGCAAAAACCTATCGTTGAACTTACAAAAATAGCCAAAAATACCTTTCACTTTTTAAAACCTATGAAAAAATTGAATTAAATGAATATGAAAATACCTAGCCAAGGGAGGATACCCCAGTGGTAGAATAGGGACTTCTACCGCTGCCTCCGAGTTCGATCCCGGTAATGGACTTTGGGTAGGGGACGATTATGACTGTGTTGGCGTTGCGCGCCAATGCCCCGAACCGAGATAGCGAATAGCAAAGGCGGTCCATGGAGTTCCTGGCTTATCATACGCCGCGCATGGAGGTTTTCCGGATTTTATCCTCCTTTCCCATTCATTCGAATTCCCATTAATCGGTGCGGTATCGTCCCAGGTCGGCCTACCTCGAATAAAAAAAGAAAATATCTAGTCAAATTCTATATAATTACCATTAGAAATATATGTTTTAGATCTTATATAGAACTGATATTAATTTTAATTTTATTCGAGGTGGGCCGACCTGGGGACGATACCGCACCGATTAGGGAAGTGAAGAAAATGGGAAAGGAGGATAAAACCCGGAAACCTCCATGCGCGGCGTATGATAGGCCAGGAACTCCATGGACCGCCTTTGCTATTCGCTATCTCGGTTCGGGGCATTGGCGCGCAACGCCAACACAGTCATAATCGTCCCCTACCCAAAGTCCATTACCGGGATCGAACTCGGGAGGCAGTGGTAGAGGGTCCATTAGAACCGATATTAAAATTTATATGATCATATTAAAAATTACATATTAGTATTCCGTTCCCAAACTTTATAGATATTTGTGCCAAATTTGGTGATTTTTGGTTATTTGCTCATGAGATAATACATCCTATATATAAACAAATATACAGAAGGATAGTTTTATAAAGAAAATTTTAAGCTAATTATTGTTGATACCCAGTTTAACACAGATTTGTTTGTGGGCTTAAAGTTTACCTGATGATCCTAATCAATTCTTTTTTATATTTGTAGATGGTTATCGATAAAATTAAGTAATCAAATTATACTATATCAATATAAAATTACTAACCTTTCAGCCATACCCAATTAAACCTATCGAATTAACTAAACCACTAAACCACTTAGCTAAAACCATTAAGTTAAAAATCAACCAATCACCAACCGCTTCGTAAACCAAAACTAAATGTATCGAAACAACCAAAATCACAACTACTTACCAAAACCAATTAACTTATCAAATCAACCAATCACTAACTTCTTTATTAAAACCGTTAAGTTTATTAATCAACTCTAAACCACCAACCACTCGACAAACCATTTAAACTATCGAATCAACCGAATATCAAACTTCTCGGCCGTAACAATATACCGATTTCCATTAAGAACATATAAAATTTTCACCTGTTACATATAAAACTTTTTATTTTACTATGAAAATTAAAAATCCGGCTTCGAGGTGCACACGGACCCCCTCCCGTCCACCTATAGCCAAATTTTCAGAGCTCTACATGCTCTAGTTTTGGCTGGGCATCGCACACACACATGCACATTTGCTTTTATATATAGACTAGCCGATTTACCCGTGCTTCGCTACGGTGTCTATAAAATTAGATTTTCAATTTATTAATTTAGATTTTAATTATAGATAAATTAAATCACTCAGCCAAATCTAATTGCTCAATCGAATCAACCAAAAACCACCAACCACTTTGGTAAACCTAACTGAACTTATCAAAACAACCAATAACTAATCACCCCTCAAATCTAAACTGTGTCCTATCGATTCGAACAAAAGCCATCAACCACTCGGCCAAACAAAATAAACCTATCCAATCAATCAAATAACACCAAACTGCTACCCAAAACATCTCTATATATTTAAAATCATCGTGTATGTGACATATCTTCCAAACTACTAAATCAACTTCTACTTAACTTGCCAAAAGTATATTATTAATTAGGTGAACCAAATTAGGCAGGTTTTTAAAATATATAAACCTAACATCCAAATACCCGTGCTTCGCTACGGTATTTAGTTTATCAGATGATAAGCTCACATTGCAGCCTATAGGCTGTGCCAGCACTACTCTCGAGCCACTCGGACTAATAGCTTCACTGTTGCCCTCGTGGCTAGTGAGCTGATTATCCTAACTACTTAATCTACTTAAACTCTGATTTTTGTTGAGTTTCAGGTGAGCAATTTGGTGAATTATTAGATAATATTCGCCAAATCTCACCAACTTGCCCAAATAGATTGAAACCAACAGGCTCAATAATTTCAGATTTGATAAGGTTCGCCAATTCTCACCCACTCACCCAAATAGATTGACCCTATCAGACTCGAAGGTTTCAGATGTCAGTCAGTCAGTGAGCGAGTGTGTTTTATTAAGTAGATATGCTAGCTTTTTAAAAAAAGCATGTTAAAAAATCTCTAATGTACTTAACCCTTTCAGTCATTTTCAAAATAAATCATCCGTTTTTGGCCTTAAATTTGGCATGAATTTCTTAGCCGATGTTCACTCTTTTTGAGCTCACTTTGGTCCTTGTTGTAACACGAATATTCGATAAATTTTAAACTAAATCTATATAAATCTTATTTTAATTGGACGCATATATGCGTTTTTAGATTTACATACCCCTCGGTTTTTGGACGCATATACGCGTTTTTAGATTTACATCATCCCCCATTTTTTTGGACGCATATATGCGTCGAATGATTGAAAGGGTTAATATTCTGACTCTCAAGCTGCATATACATACATAATTTAATATATGTAAGGTTAGGTTTTTTATAGTACTTTTTTGAATAATTACTCAAAATTAAATCGTTTTATAATCAATTTAATAAGGTAGGTATTAAACTGTTTTTTCAATTATTTAAAATACTTAAAAATTCTTACAGCAACCAGTTTTTAGCTGAACTACAAATTTTATACAGAACCTCCATAATATTATAACTTTCTAGCTTTAAAATAGTTTAAAAGAAACCTTGACTAATAGTGTATTTTATATATTATAGATTAGTTTTAATAGTACATTAAATATAATTTTACAATGTTATGAGCATGAGATTATTATATACTAAAAGTTTAGAATGCCTGTACAAAGTCTGTAGCTTTTGCAATGAATATGATTTGAGTAAAATAGTGAGTAAAATTGGTTTAATTAAAAAAAGAACCTGAACTCTTACATAAAATTATACACACCAAGGTTTATTAGACTTCAAGGTGACTCATATAAAGCCAACTGTAAGCTAATTTAATCTCAAACTGGTATTCTGAGTTTATATTTGCTATTGATTTAAAAAAATAAACAGACATATTATTAGAATTATGACCAAATTAGGATAAAAGTAGCTCTCATCTTATTGACACTCTTCCTTTTTTAGAAACTTCATACCTTTATAAAATAGAAAATAATAAATAAGGGCAAGAGGGATGTCAGAAATGAGGGATTTCAGCTGGTGGAAAAAAACTGTGAAAAGATGCCACTAGTCAGGCAGCATTGCTGGCCATTCCTGGTCAGTAATTGCCATTGCAAGCCATGGTTCAAGTGATGGCAGGCTTATACACCATTTAACCTTTTATCTAAATATAGATTTAAAAATGTTTGAGCAATTTAGGTGTGAAAGCTAACTTTGAGGCTCAAAAACATCTGGGTACAAGGTGCAAAAATTTAAAAATCTTCTTGAATTGGTTAGTGAAAATCCAAATCATCTTTTGCACCATTCCATGTGATTGGGGTTCACTTGACTCAATTGTTTAGCTACAATATCCAAGTGTATAATCCATATACAATAATTGTAAAGGAAGACTCAGAGCTAGATTGGCTAGTTTTTAAGCACCTTTGAGAAAAAAGGTCCTGAGAGGGGTGTAATCTGGAAGCAGTTGCTCTCTGGATAGCAGTAGTCTCATAATCAACCAATACTTTTTTACCATACTGCATTCAAAATAGCAGTGTCAATATCTTCCTCAGATTTGGTGTGCACTGTAAAGTCCTTATAGTGGTCCATTGAGCCACAGTGTTTACCTATTTTTAACACAGTGTAAAATCCTCCAGATGGCTGAGCATTGGTTGGAGGTTACTAGTTTGTTATTAAGGCCTGTATCCAACTCCTTGATATTATGGTTGGCGTCATTATCTTTCTCCACCTAGTCATTAAGGATTTAGGGTTGAGAGGGTGGTTTTGGCAGTTTATTCACAGGGCGTGCACCAATAGCAATCAGCAAATTATTATAGATAATTTGAATTTCTAAGTCAGTGAACTCATTACCAATCCAGTTCCGCCCCTCCCACGTCATAGCCATGGCCATTGCTGTTCAAATGGCTTTGATATCCTGCCATATTGTATTCTCTGCTTGTGGCATATGTGCATATGATCAACTGCTTAACCTCTCCTCACCCTGTTGCTTAGTTTCCAATAGTGGGGTCAGATGTTTAAAAGGTAGTTGTAGTTATGTAACATCCACTCCCTACAGGATCATGACATGATTGGTTCTGAGATCTCTTGGACTTGGGCCTAGTTGACGCCTATGTAAGTGCAGAACAGTACATATGCAACTGCATCATTTGGAGAAATGTTTTGGCCCAGATCTGGTGGGCATGTACCTCAAAGTTTATCAGGCCCATACCTTCTTCATAATTTATTTTTAACAAATTGTCCAGTTTAATTGATGATACATTGGCTTTAAACCACAGGAAAGTGTGGATGAGAAATTTTATTTTACCTTCCAAGCATGGGCTCAGTGGTAGAATGTGAGCCACATACCAGACTTTTGAGAGTGTTAAGACGTTAAGTGCCTGCACCTCTCCTTAGAGGGTCAAGGGGCATATTTCCGATAGTCCATCTGGGCCAACATACTGGATAGCATCATTTGTTCCATCGCCTCAATTGCTGAAAATGATTCAATGAAGAAAATACCCAAACATTTAAGCATTTTGTATCGCCACAGGAGTTAGGCCTGACAGTGGGGAAATGAGTCTTCCCTGTCTTAACAATTACCATCTTTTCTATATTATTTTAGAATTAGACATCTGTTGGTAAAGGGAAAGGAGTTTAACGCTTTAAAAGTCAATTTCTTAACTGATCCCCACATTTGTGTCTTCTGCAAATGCATGCATCCTGAAAGGGATTTTGGTTGAGGTAGATGATGCTCTGCAGCCTCAGCTCTTCTGCTACCAACAAGATGTTCTTGGAAAAGTTTGATAAGATGAAATCATGGGATCACCTTAGCGGAGGCCCTGACCAATCAGAATTGATTCCTTTAAGCCACTGGCTAGGATGACCTTTGTACTAAGGCATGTATTAGCATATCTATCCAAGTGAAATATGGTGGGATTTTAACAGCATTCATTGCCACCTGCAGAAATGGCCATGCTACTCAATTGTAGGTCTTCTTTATGTCTAAAAGCATGAGATAGCCGTTCTCAAATCTGTGCACATCCTTCAGGGCATATTAGACCAAGCAGGTACTTTCCTTGATATTTTGCCCCTTTTAAACCCATTTTGGGACACCTTATGGTTCTCAGGATGATACACATCAAGTGATTTATGAAGATTTATGTGAGAAATTTATAATCAGTGTTGGAGGTACAACTGAGATGACCAAAAGTACTCTAGATCAAGATTTGATATCTCAGTCTAATAAGATGGAGAAATCTAAAATGAATATATCTGATTCTCAATTTGACCAAAGAAAGACTCTTCAGAGTTATTGATCTCCTACAATGGGTGAATCTAATCAACCCAAAGAAATTCAATAATTCAAGATGGCCAAGCAATTCAAAATGACTAATTATTTTGAAGGGGCTAGGCCTCATTAATAAGGTTGATCACATTTAACTAGAGCTTTATTAGATATGATCATCGCTAATATTATAATAATATTGATAATCAACAATATTGGTCCTCTGGTAGAAAAGATCTTACCTTGGGTGAATCAAGGAAATCCTTGTGAAGAACCCCTAATTTTTTCTATAAATATCTCTAGGTTTAAATTAATAAAGTACCTAAATTCTCATTTTGCGTAGTTTAATTTTGGTCTATTTGCTTACAGGATTCTGTATTTCCAATCAGAACCAACTATAGCAACAAAACTAATAACTTTATTGCAATTTGTGTCAATCTTTGCTAGAGCCACGGAACTAATAATTTCATAGCCTTTGTCATGCCTGCTTATAGAATTTCTCACAAAATTCCAATACTGGTGCTCCCTGCCAGGTCTGCTTCTGAGGCTACCTGGTGAAAAAATACTTTCACAATGATGAATTTGTCTAGCAAAGTGAGTCCCTCTTCTGAGGATCTATGAGTATCTCCCAATGGGTACACTAAAACTGGAAAGATTTTCCTTCAGCTAATATCAGCCATATTCAACTTTAAGCTTCTATGGACTTGGCCACTGAGGGCCCTGACCAAACTAATTATCAGATTTAAGCTGTTAATGTAGAGGAAACAGTCAAAGGCTTGATAAGAGGGGCTATCCAGCCTGGTGCTCGTCCTAATTGTGACTGAGCATCTTAATTTGCTGACAATATGATGAGTTTATACAATTAACCGGTGTTACAGCCTACTGAAGTTGGTGTGTCTAGAACTGAACAGTACCTTTGGCATTACGTACATCTCGCTATATACCATGTACTCCAGATCTTAGGGTTGCATCACCTCGAGATTCAACGCCAGTTGACTCTGGTGCAACAATTTCACTCTCAACTATCCTTGTTCTATGAGACAGCATCTAACTTTGGATGGGATAATTGGGAAGCAATTTTTAATAATAGAAGAGAGATCAAAAAACTTCATAACCAATTGGTGAGAATTAACAACAGTTTTGTGGCCTACATCAGCCAAGAAATCTCACAACAAGTTAGTGATGCTGCTGCCCCCATGCAAAACTAAATCTCTAACCTTGAAGCTGAGATTATGAGACAGTTGGGAATATTGCAAGCCCAAAATGATGACCGCTTCAAGGAACTCGACGTGCTCCTCCAACAACTGATCCAAGTTGTGGATATAATTTGAGAAGGTGAATCTAGCCCTGCTGGTCCTCAAGGACCTCCAGGCCCACCTAGTTCTCCATTGGTAACTCCAGGACTACCAGGGGAATGTGGTCCTCCTAGTCCAATGGGTCAACAAGGCCCTCTGGGTCCTTCAGGAAGGGATGGGTCACAAGGACCCCTGGGACCTTCAGGTCCCCCAGGCTCCTCATTTCCAACGTCCAATTCCAAACCTTCTATGCTCTTAGTATCTCAAGTATAAGCATTAGAAACCCAAATCCGAGCAATAGCTCAAGGGTGTTTTCTACCCTTGGAAGGTCATCCCACTGATCTAAACTACTCCTTAATCAATTTACTGGATGATGTTGAGAATGCACATTGGCTATGTGATGTAAATCAAACTACTCAAGAAACCCAGTTTGCCTCTTTAACAGCATCCATTGAGCAGTTGGCTGCTAAATGTGAAGTACTTGAGACCAAGAAAAATGAGATGTTGTCTACTATTACCAACTTAACCTGAGCGCCTACGAATGACCATCTCAACCAATGGGTCCAAAATCTACAAGATGACGTGAACTACTTAAGACAACAGGTTGATTGAGTTCCTCCTCAAGCCCATTTTACAGAGTCTGAACCCTCTGAGGCTGGACCTATCATGGTATTGGGTGTACACATTATGAACACAGAACCCACCCTCTTCAAACCTACCTTCAAAGATAAGTTTGAACTGGGTGAAGGTAGCATCCATTCTTTCCTTTTTGTATATGAACGCGCCATATATGGAGCTACTGTTCAGCAGAAGGTCCACCACATCACCTCTTGTTTAAGTCAGTTTGCATAAGAGATCATGATTCCTCATCTAAAGGTCTGTAATACTTGATCTCAAGTGAAAACCGCCCTCATCAAGGAATTTGGGAGTGACCAAATCCTCTCCAACCAAAAGCAGGCCTTTATGAATATTCAAATCAAATGAGGAGAGTCTGTCCAGGATTTCACAAAATGATTCTACCATGAGGCCCAAACTCTTGCCACTTGTGACCAAATACCGTTGATGATGCTATATTGGCTGTAATGAGTGCGTTTGCTTCTTGCACTCAGTTATTATTACATCTGAAGTCCCTGAAATGAAACTTCAGCTCCATTATTGACATTAAGGAAGCACTTATGGAAATCCCTAATGGGGTGGTACATCCGACCTCCTCTAGTAAACCACATTCTCACATCCATGCAATGCCACCTAAACCTAAATCCAAGGTGAAGAAGGAGCTGTGTATTTATTGTGGTCTCATGGGTCATGTGGTGTCTCAATGTTGGAAAAACAGGCAGAGGAGTCAAAAAAAGAGGAGTCAGCATAGGGCATGAGGCTCCCTGTGCTGACCTACCTCAGGTGCCTCAGTCAAAATCTTTTGATTCTTCTACCAATTGTTATGTGGTATCCGCTCCTAGTGAGCTTGATATCCCTGATGAATTATCCAACAAAGACACTATTTCTGCTTATGCTTCTTCTACTTCTAATTCTATTCCATTGATTAATCCCTTGATGTTTTCTATCCCAAACTTTGGCTCTGATGTGACTTGGGTGGAAGTTATTATGCATAAGGTAAAAGTTTTGGCTATCATTGATATGGGATCACCCATCAATGTAATCTCATCCAAACTTATGAAGAAGATCAAATTAGCACCAGACTTGAATCATTCCTAAGATTGCGAAACTGCTGGACCTTCCTACACTAAATCTATAGGAGCCTATTCCTCGCTTCTTATGCGCTTTGGGAAGCTGGTTGTGTCAGCTCCTGCAGTGATATTGGATAACAACTGCTACGATCTGCTCTTGGGAACTAAATTTCTCACCAATTTTGATGCGATCATCAGTCTTAAGGACAAATACCTATCTTTAATTGGGTACCAGGTACCTTTAATTCTACATTATGTTCCCAAGACCAAAGGCAAACTTGAGTGACATGTCTGCTTACTGGATTACCCCACTTCTATCTCACGTCTTGAATACTGAATCCTGGGTCCAAGGACTATACTTCCACCTCCATCAGTTTGTGCCACCGAGGGAATGCTGCTATATTATCACTCTCCAATTACCATTCCCCCTAAAACTCAAGTCATCATTGATACAAAAAGTTCAAGTATTTGTACCCAGTGATCATGTGTTAGAGATCTTTAGTAACCCAAATCCTTCTCATTTGAAGGCTTTATCTTGCCCTGGCATACTTGATCCTGCTTATGATGGAACTGTTTTGGTTCTATTAGCTAATCTCACTTCTCAACCAATGCAATTGAATCACAATAATCCCATCACCTATGTGAGGCCTAATCTGTGAGTGACTTATTGTCCATCTCAGGATGTGGAGATCTACGCGAATTTGGACTGGAAGATCCCCCTATTATTGCCAGAATTGACGTTGAATTTGGGGATTCACTCACTTCAGAACAACAGCTGGAGGCTGAGGCTCTGATTGAAGAATATGCAGAAATCTTTGCTCAAGGTCCTGGAGATTTTGGCCTAATGAAAGAGGTACAGCATCAGGTGAAAACTGGGGATACTCCCCCTATCAGAGCTCGACCATATAACAAATCCAAAGTTGAAGAGGCTCAGGTCTCAGTGGAGCTGAAGCAACTTCTCGATGCTGGACTATTAACACCTTCTAAAAGTCCCTGGGCTTCCCCTCTACTAATCATCCAGAAGAAAGATGGGGGCCACCGAGTAGTTATGGACTATCATTGAATTAATGCTGTTACTCAGAAGGATTCTTATTCTCTTCCTTGTATAGGTGATTCCTTGAGGCTATTGCCTGGGTCCCAATATTTCTCAGCTATGGACCTTGTGAGCAGTTATTGGCAAATTGATCTTGCCCTGTTAGACTGTCAAAAATGTGCTTTGATCTCTAGTGAGGGGCTATTTGAGCCTACTCATATGTCGCAGGGTTTTTCAATGCCCCTGCTACGTTTCAACAAGCTACGGATGGCTTATTTGGAGATTTGAAGCTTTTGTGTGTTTTAGTTTATCTAGCTGATGTTACTGTTTTTCACGCACTTTTGGCGAGCATTTGGCTCATTTGAAGGAAGTTTTTGGCCAACTGTGTCATGCTTCTCTTAAGCTTAAACCATTGAAGTTGTGACGGTTGAGGTTTATCCTCAGCATCACATTGCCCTGATCTTTGGTAAGACAGGGCAGGCTGTGTCTGGATGTATGGAGGAGGAGGGGGAGTTGGTCCTGGCAGGGACGCCTAAGGGGCAGGAGCTTGGAGTAGGCCAAGGAGCCAGATGGGCGTCCAAGTCGAGGAAAAACGAGAATCAAGTAAAATGGGGAGTTTCGAGATTCGATTTGGATTCGAATCAAGAATGGAATGGAACAGGTGCTTGGAAGTTTCGTGGTTCGTTTGGAATTCGAAATGGAACTGGTGCGGAACTGTTGAGAATCGGAACTGGCACAGAACCATTGAGTGAGGATTCCGCGATCCTGCTGTAAGGTTTACACCAAGCATTAGTCAGATTAGCACCATAAGCTTGTGTTATACTTTATAT